>JBCNYH010000027.1:34452036-34464680 GCA_039654325.1 Tandanus tandanus | reverse complement strand
CACTTTATGTGGCTAGGACAAAAAACTGGTCCTAGCTCTGTGTTGTTTTTGTTGTACGAATTTTGATTTGATCCTTGCTGTATGTTTATGTAGCACCTGGTCCTGGATAGATTCAGTCAAATGTACAAATGATAAGATGGCGCTTCAGAGTATTAATTGAAAATTACTCAAAATATACAGTGAAATCCATTAAATGTTCTTAAATGGTTGAGTCAGTCTATTGTCTGATCAGTCATTCACCTGAGCATGCTTTTCACTTACTGAAGACATGTACAACTTATCTAAGTAACTATGTCATTAGGTTTAAAGTGTGTCTCACAAGTAAATACCCCGTAATTATCTGTCAACCTTTGAAACTCAGAAGCCTTCCTTCAGTTCTTAGTGATCTTGCCAGTCCAAGCTTACCTCCACTCACTGGCTTCTGTTTCTTTCACAACTAAAAGCTTAAATATAACAGGATGTTTTGTTCTTTGGCACGATCGGCAATCCAGAAGTGCATAATTATCTCCTGACATCCTTACAAACTACTGATAATAAAACTTTAAAAATAAAACTCTTTGGAAACCGACAAAAACATAATTCGGACAGCACATGCTGTAACACAATCACCATATTAAATTAGTAGAATTCAATCCCTTTCTAGTTTCAGAGAAAACAACATAAATTACTTCTTGTCCGTCATCTTGTCTGTTACTGATCAAGAGCTAACATTAGCTAACATTGTGTGCTGACTATGAATACCCCGCCTTTGCCCAGAGTCAGCTGAGATAAGCTCCAGCCTCTTGTGACCCTAGTAGGAGTAAGTGGTTCAACAAATAGATGGAATAGATATTAATTTAATAACATATGGTAATAGTACATGAGATGTAGAAAGTGCCACAATGAAAAAAATTACAATAATGCTATGTGTGAAGCATTCTGTAACAGTTGCAATGAATAATGAGTTAACCAGAAGGATTTTTTCCCTGACAATCTGAATGCATGTAAAATGTCTTTATTTTAGGCCATGGTTCACCTGCAGTCATAATACTCCCAGATACTTGGCACTGCAAACAGCTTGTTGTTAACTCCCCATTGAAAAAGGATGTTTGTATTATGTGTTCAAATTCTGGACAAGTGTTTCCTGCTTTGTACTGAGAAACCTTTGTAAGCAAGATTGCTTTTATTCAGTGTTGATTAATGTAAACATTATGCTATACCCAGGAAGTTTCTAAACATTTCAGCATTGTAGGGGAAGCTTCTTAGTTTTACAAACTACCAAATATCCAAAGAATCATTTAAGAATTTATGGTATGATGAAAAAATAAAAAATAAAAGTCAAAGCAATTTGTATGGACCACCCTTGTTCAAAAGTCATCATATCTTTCTTCCTCAGTGAACTGTAGGAAATGAATTAGTTACTGTGAGGTACATTTTGCCCATGGCCATTTCTGCACTGCCCGCAATCACATCCTGTGTCCCACCCAGTCCCCATCCCTGAATTGAACCCTTTTGATCTCTTCCCACAGTAGGCCATCTCACTGCATAGGGTGGCTGGTAAAACCATCAGCATGTCCTGTTCAGAGGAGAGTAAATCATATTGTAATAACGTATATCAGCAAGTAAGAGAATGGTGGGTGGGTTTTAAACTACCTGCCATAAATCACCTGATCGGCAAGTTTCTGTGTTGGTGTGGAAGGAAACATGTAATCCATGCGACCACAGGATCCGCCAGAGCACTGTGTGATTTAGAGCTGTGAGAAAGATGAGGAGCTTCGTCTTCCTTGGCCTTCAGCCCTAAACAAAGCTATTACTGTACTATATTGTCTAAGTAAGTGTGAGTATGGCAGAGGACAGAAGCACAAAAACAAATTAATCACTGTCACAATTATGTAAATGTAACTCTACACAAGAATACATAACTGTATTGTGTATATTCAACGGTGTGGGTGGCATGGTTGCTAACACCTCACAGCAGCAAGGTTCTGGGTTTGAATCGTGCCTGAGAGAATGTCTGTGTGAAGTTTGCATGTTCTCACTGTGTTTGTATAGGTTCCCTCCCACAGTCAAAAGACATGCACATTAGGACAACTGGCTCCTTTAAATTGCCCAGAGGTGTGAATAGTTGTCTGTGTTAGCCCTGCAATAGACTGGTAACCTGTTCCAGAGGTACCCTGCCTCTTGCCACTTTCTATACAGTTATTGAAGTAAACATACCCCGGGGTTTCAATGTAGTTGGTGTATAGGTACAGCCATGGATGCACCGGGACACATCATCAGTGATGTATCCTGAGATCATTGGGTGTTTTAAGTCTCGCAACATCAGACACCCTCCCTGAGGCGACCCAGCCAGGGCTGATCAGACCCTGACTTGTGCCCCAGCAACATTTGGACCACTTCTCAGACCTTTTAATCCAGATCCACCTAGAGGCTCTCTCTGCAGCCTCTGTGGTAGACTTGATGGCTTTCCTCTTAGAAGCTTCTGTGATGCCAAACAGGGTGTAAACCTTGCAAAAGGAGCAGGCAGCAAAGCCTCGACATCCCACCCCTATATGCTCACAGTGGGCTTTCCAGCCTCTCCTCTGGCATTCCTCTGTGAGCTCGTGGTACTTGAGTTACTTGCGCTCATTGGCCTCCTCCATGCAGTCCTCCCAGGGGACTGTTAACTCCAGCAAGGTCTCAAGGAGGTCGGTGTTATGCTCTGGGAACTTGAGCTGCCTGCCCAAGTCAACTCACAGTTCCCAGTCTGATGCCGATGAGAGTAGGCTGGCTGCTGATATTGGCTGTGCTCGTGGCTTCTCTCCCGCTTTCAGGAAAGGTATTGTCCTCTGGCCCCAGGTGTGCTTATTGTTGGCCACTGCAGCGGAGATGGTTTTGGCCACTGTCTTCAATACCTGGTTGTGGCGCCAACGGTAGTGGCCTTCGCCGAGAACTACTGGGCAGCTGCTCAGAATGTGTTCCAATGTGCCCCTTCCTGGACAGAGAGGACATGTTGGAGGGTCCCTCTTTCCCCAGACCTGTAGGTTGGATGGACTGGGTAACACATCATAGACATTTGGATGATGAACTTGATATGCTGTGGCTCTGCCTTCCAGATGTCATTCCAGGTCAGCTTTCTCACCAGTGTTTCCTCCCACCTCATTGAAGCCCCCTGCTGCCACTTGCACACCATCCTGCTGGTCCTCTCGTCCTCAGCACCTGCCCGCACCTCCTCCAGGACAAGATGGCATCTGTCCTTGCCTTGGGCCAGGTCACACCGTGGCTGTGGGATGGCTCCCAGCCCTGCTCACCCAACAGCCACCGTGCCCAACAGTGCTTTGTGCCTTAGCTGGTACTCTGCTAGCTCTAGCCCCTCTTGAGCGCTGAACTTCCTGCCAGTCCACACCTCAATACCTGCTGGTGCAACTATGGTGTCACAGGAGTCTCAATAGCCTAGTACTTCTCTTGTGCGGGAAACCCTGAATTCCTCTTCCAGACTCCTGCCATACAGAGCTGCACTAATGAGACTGCGAGGCAGACCCAGCCATCTTTGGAGGTAGGAGCTGATCTTTCTCTCCAGGGTCTCTACTGTAGACATGGTCACCTCATACACCAACAGTGGCCAGAGGATGCGGGGCAGAATGCCATGTTGAAATATCCAAGCCTTGAACCTGCCGGGTAGGCCAGACTTGTCTACTGCGGACAACCAGGCTTCAAGCTTCTTGATGGTAGCTTGGACTGACTCTGTGTCTCTGAGACTGCAGTTGAAGACCTTTCCTAGGCTCGTGACTGGTTTCTCAGTGATAGATGGTATTGTCACACCGTCCACAGAGAAGCGAAATTTGAAACACTTTTCCTCTCTTCAGGACCATGGCCCTGGATTTTGTTGATTTAAAACTCATCCTATCCCAATGGGTGAGCTTTTTCGGGCCCTGTAGGATCCACCTGCATCCAGGCACTGATGTTGCAGTAACCGTCAGGTCGTCCATAAAGGCACGGATGGGGGACTGTCGAATTCCAGACTTAGACAGGGGGCCCCTACACTGCGCCTCAGCTGCCTTCACCAACATATTCATGGCAAGGGCGAACAGGATAACTGAAATTGTACAGCCAGTTCTTATCCTTTTCTCCAGCCGTGATTCTTTCTGTGTTATGAAACATTTATAATAATATTATGAGCCTGCCAGGGCAGAAAACAAGCATTTTTTTTGTTTGTTTTTTTAAACATGGATGTATAGGGTTACAGTGCATCGCTGTTTTACTGATAAGGGTTAGGTCATTGTATATCAATACTGGAGCACTTTTGTTCATTTTTTGAATGAAATTTGGACCCAAAGCAATAGAAAAATAGGGCTCAGGTTAAAAATTTGTTGAGGTCATTTGGGACAACAAATATAAAAAAGCTATAGAGATAAATTTAGAGTATTTTGGACCTATTTGTAGTATTATTTGACAAATGTCCTGCTTTCCTGTCAGCCTGGCAGAATGGTGATACTCATACTGCACAGGCATCTTAGGAAAACTTATGTCTATAAAGGATTCAACATTTACAGGCCAAATTGTATTGCATCTTCAAGTCATTCCACAGATTTTCAATAGCCTTTAATAGAATAGGCCATGCAAGGACACTCATGTTTTCTCCTTTCAGTTACTGTGTAGCCAATTTCAAGTCACCATGTTGGAAGGTGAACCTTCTTCCCATTGACAACTTTCTGGCAGAGAACAACAGGTGTTTCTCAATAATTTGACAGTATTTTGCTCCATCCATTTTTCCTTCTATCTTGATGAGTGCCCCAGCCCTAGCTGCAGAGAAACATCCCTACAAAAGGACTCTACCACCTCCATGCTTTACTGTAGGTGTGGTGTTCTTTGAATGGTAAGCTGGTCTTCTGTCAGATATACTGTTTGGTGTTGAGGTCAAATAGTTTAATTCTGGTTTCATCTAATAATAACACCCTTTTCCCTTTGGCCTCAGAATCTTTAAGGTACATTTGTTCATAATTTCATTATAGACTTGGTTTCTTCCCTGCAACCCTGCCATAAAAGTCACATTTGTGATATTTTTGACACACACACACACACACACACACACACACGCGCGCGCACACACGCACACGCACAAAATGACCATTCTTTGCCAAACATTCTAATAACTGCTTCAGAATTACCTTAGGCCTCTTGGTGGCCTTTTTGACCAGTTTTATCCTCACTATTCCATCCAGTTTGGAGGGATGGCCTGATCTGGAAATTGTCCTTGTATTAACACACACTTTTCATTTCACACTTTGCTGTGCTTCTAGGGATTAATAAAGCCGTTCATTTTTTAATTATCTCCTGTTTTAACCTTGTGTCTGAATTTTGAGTTACTTGCCACCCATAGTTGATTGATTGCTTTTAGTTACACTTCCTGGAACTTAAATGCAGAATGATTACAATTGATCACAGGTGGAAGCCAGTTAGTTTGGTGTGCAGAGAAGGAGGTGACTGGTTACATCTGACTGAGTTTACAAGTAGGAGGGAGTGACCCTATAACCATCTCAATGATTCTGTTTATATATAACAAGTTTGCCTACTATGAATGAGAGTGGATGCAAAGATGCAGAATTACAACACCAGGTAAAGAGGGTCATTAACACAATCCAATATCATAAATGAACAGGCACTGGCCAGATAATCGGGATGTTTTCCCAATTATCTGGCCAGTGCCTGTTCATTTAGGATGAGAAAATGAGATTCTTGTCCAAGATTTTATGGTACATGGCTCAGCCCTTCGTCGACTCAATGTGGGGAAGTCACCCTGTACCCTTAGCCTCAAATCATAATGTTAACACATCTGTGAATGAAAATGCCAAAATGCTCAATTTTGGACCCATCTGACTCATCACATTTTCCAAAGCCTTTACTGAGTCATTCAGGTGCTAACTAGCAAACTTTATGAGCCTGTACATGTGCCTTCTTGAGCAAGAAGACCTTACAGATGCTGCGGGATGTCAATCCGTTATGGAGTAGTGTGTTACCAGTGGTTTTCTAGGTGAATGTGGTCCCAACTGCCTTGAGATCATTAACAAGCTCCTTTCATGTAGTTTTGGGCTGATCCCTCTCCTTTCTTATGATCATCCTTACCCCACAAGGCGAGATCTTGCATGGAGCTCCAGACTGAGGGTGATTAATGGTTATTTTGTATTTATTCCATTTTTTAACAATTGTACCAACAGTTGTCTCTTTCTCATCAAGCTTTTGCTGATGGTCTTGAAGCCCTTTGAAGCATTGTGCAGGTCTATAATCTTGTTCCTGATGTCCTTTGACAGCTGTTTGGTGGCAAAGCTGGAATGGAAGAGATTGATTCTGTGGACAGGTGTCTTTTTATACAAATAATCATTTGAAATTAGGAGTATTTTCTTCAAGTGGTAGGATTTATCTGTATGCCTCATTGGCAGGGGATTAAAGACTCACTCAATCAAATGGAAATCAATTTTTAACCTTAATATAGTGTGTTTTTTCTGGATATTTTTGTTGATTTTCTGTCTCTTTCTGTTGAATTAAACCTACCATAAAGTTATACACAGGTAATTTTATTTATTTATTTATTATAATTATTATTATTATTTATAAATTTTTTTGTAAGTGGGCAAACTTACAAAATCAGCTAGGGATCAAATAATTATTTTCCCGCTCTAAGTTGCACTGAGTAAACACAGCTGGAATATATATAATAATTTTTTTTTTTTTTTTTACAATGATGTAAATGGAAAGTGAACTCTGTGTAGTGCATACTGGGCTGATGCTTGCAGGTTCCTTGCAGTCATACTTTGAACTCAGAATTTTACTTGTGCTTCTTTCACAGGTGCTCAGGACAGCAGAGGACATGTGGAAATAATGGAAGGTCTCAGTGCCCTCTCTCTTAAAAGCCCAGCTTCAATACAAGCACTCAATATCACTGTAAAAGCAATAGTTTTCTCCCATCTGCTGTGCATGTGAGACTGACTGGCAGATGTGTTTGCGAATAAATGTTGTAACATTAGAGCTTAATGCAGGTGTTAAACTGGAGGTTTACCGGGTACAGGGTCATAGATGTCAGGTATTATTCATAAGGTGGTTGACCTGTTACTGTGGAAAAACCCTGACAGCTGACTGCCATATATTCTGCAAGTTGATGGGGTGTAGAATAAAAGATGAAAACGTTGGCTAATACATGATTCATCAAGGGTTGAATGTATACCATAGATTTATAGATCCCTCCTTATTTCCCACTCTTTGTCCTTTTTCAGTATTTATTCTAAAATATTTAATTAGAACTAAAACAATAATAAATACAATCAAACAAAATGAAGTGTAATATAAACAAATTATTTTCCTGTGCAAGTTACAGTATGTTTTTTAAGTGTTTTGTGTTTAATTAGGGAAAAAAACTAAATATTGCATTTCAAATGAATGGGAATTTAAGAAGTTAAACTATCTGATGATTGAATGATAGATATGCATATAGCTTATCTACAAATGGCAGCACCGTGGCATAGTAGTTGGCATGTCCGCCTCACAGCAAGAAGGTCCTTGGATCGAGTCCTGGGTTCTAGAACCTTGGCAAGGGTGGTTCTGTGTGGAGTATGCATGTTCTCCCCGGTTTCCTTCCACAGTCCAAAAACAGGTACATGATGATAATTGTCTGTTCCAAATTTACCATAGGTGAGAGTGTGAATCATTATGTGTGTGTTGCCCTGTGATGGTCTGGTGAGCTGTTCACTGTGTTCCCCGTCTTCACCCAGTCTCGGCTGAGATAGGCACCAGCCTCCCCATGTGCCTAGTAAGATTACTTTGGCAAATGAGTGAGTAATCTACAAATGAAAACTGGCCTATGTTGCCTATTTTGCTAAATTTTGAATGCTGTTCTTCGAAGTTAAAATAAATTTACAAGATTCACCACAATACTTGCAATCATAGCATCTTGTCAGCTGTTTTAAAAAAAAATCTATTTTAAGTTCCACTATTTAATGCTTTAAACTGTGCTCTCTCAAAAAAGTAATGGATTCCATTCAAATCTTCATGAGGTCCTCATGAATCACAGCAGCATTTAGAGGCATGGAGGAGTTTGTTCCATCTGAGACCAATCACAGCAACATACTCATTCACTGTTTTCTTCAGGGTGTGAGTTAAGTGCTGATTTTGCCTCTCCAGTCAAAAGCTACTGCATGACTTCAAGCTTTGGGCAAGCACATAATTAGCAAAAGATATTGTCCGTTGAAATGGACTTGCTTTTAAATCAGGTGCATAATATGACCCTTGAGTCTGTTTTTGTGTTCTTGTGTATTAAAATTATGTCTATGGCAAAATGCCCATAGCAATAGAATTTATTGAGACACATGTTTGAATTTGTGATCAAGTGAGTTATACAAAGAACTTTTTTGTTTGTTTGTGCCATGCAGCTGTGTCTGTCAGGAAGCTGTTTCTTCTAAGAATGGAAAAGATCATACTCATAAAAGTATTTGATTAAACTATATATGTATATATATTATTTTTAATATGATTATTCATTCATTCATTTTCATTCTTTCATTTTCTGAACCGCTTAATCCTAATTAGGGTCACGTGGAGGCTGGCACCCATCTCAGCTGACTCTGGGCGAGGGCAGAGAACACCATGAACAGCTCCACAGGCCATCACAGGGCAGAAACACGCTGACACAACGACGGCAACCCAATGGCCTACTCTTTATGATAACGGCAATGGTTTTTACATGTCTCTCACCACAGACAGTGAGAGACGTGGCTGGCCTTTGATAACCCAGTTAGCTGCACTGGGGGGACAGCAGTGACAACTTTGTGATATTGATGCTTGAACTCCCGACCTTCGGATCAGTAATCCAGCACCCTACTAACAGGCAACCATTGCCCTATTTTTAATGAAATAAATAAAAACAAATATTAACACAAAATATATTATTTTAAAATATGCTTTGAGAACTTTAAAATAATTTAACAAATAAGTATAATTCTTAAACTTTGTTTTTGATAACATTCCTGCATCTTTTGAAACCTATATCTTTCTTACACTACAGATCTGCAGTCTGTCTTCAAATACGTATAACCATAACAACCTATGAGAACTGATAAGAACTTGTGTGGCAAAAATAAATAGCAATTTTGTCATACAGGTGTAGGGTCATTAAGCATCACCACTGATATTTTTTTCTGTTTTATTTACCTCACATTATGTAAATTATCCCACATTATTATTAAATTTCACCGTGTCATATTGCTATTATGTGGCACAGTGGCGTAGTGGTTAGCACCGCCTTACAACAAGAGGGTCCTGAGTTCGAGGCTGGGGCTTGGTGAGGGCGTTTCTGTATGGAGTTTGCATGTTTTCCCCATGCTTGTGTGGGTTTAATCTAGGTACTTCAGTTTTCTTCCTGTGCTGCCTCTCTTATGGATATGTCTTTCATAATTTAGTTTAATCAAGAATTAAAAATACTTTTTTTGTTCTATTACTGTTATTCCCAACATGTGTTAATGGAGGTTATTTACACCCCAGTGTTGTCTCTGGATTTTGGCAGTGACACAGAGGTGAGTGGAAGGTTAAGAGGTGTCAGAGGGTACTGACACCACTGTGTCATGCCTAACTTTTACAATAGCTGCCTAGTTTGAACCTGAGTGACAGAACAACTGGAATTGTTGATTTCTCCAATTAGCTGCTAGAGTCAAATCCAGACACTTTAAAATTTTCATGTGAGACACTGATCTGCATCGTTTTGATATGTTGTATTAATCTCGCAAGGGAAATTTTGGCTCTGCGTTTAACCCATCCAAAATGAGCACACATACTTGGAGCAATGGGCTGAAACACACTGAGGTGCCTGGAGAGAAGTTGGGGGTTACGTAACTTGCTCAAGGGGACTTCAGCCATGAAGGTGAAGGAAGGGAAGGAGCTACTTACTCTGCCCTCCTCCACACATTTTCCCTGCTGGTTAGGGTGTAACCCCATTCTCGCCCAGTGTTATAATATATAGTAAATGCAACCTTAGTAGGATTAAGCGGTTTGGAATCATGTGCACCGTGTCCAATGACAGAACATTTGCAAGTTTTAAAAGTAATAAATAGGGTTTGTTTATTGGTTGTTAGGTAGACAAATAAATATTTAGGTAAAAATATAGTGCTATAAGACTGTAAGTAAACTGATTATAGGAAATTAATAATTGTCAGATAAGAACTTGCCATCATGATCATTAGCACTGCCACTGATACAAATACATTTTGCTAACATAAAGGATATACATGCTAACATAAAGGATTTACATGCAAGAAGGCTTTGTTGACCAATAGCACCGATACACAGTCCAAAATCCCAAACAGCAAATCAGGGGTTAAACGATGATCAGGCATCAAACAACAGAGCTATAAGATAATCAGTTAGGCATTGAAATAAACAGGCACAAGACATGTTCAAGGTTCACTTGTACAACAATAGAATTGATAAGACCTTGAAATGAAGTACTACAGTACTGTAGAAACTTTAAACTTATATATGTGAAATGATTCTAGTTGGCAGGGAAAAATAACTTATTGATCAATGGGATGGCAGTTCAAATTCCAATTAACAATCAACTATGTTATCTATATATGTATCCGGTCTCAAATGTGAGTTACATTTACATTTACAGCATTTAGCAGACGCTCTTATCCAGAGCAACTTACAGAAGTGCTTTAAAGTCATTATCAGTAAATATACTCTTATACTGGTTTGTCAGGACACAGACTAAGTATACCATCAGTCAAAAACTCAGTGGATAGGTGTTGTGTGCAGGTATTTTATTTATTAATTTTTTTGTGTGTGTGTGTATAAAAAAAAAAGTTTTAAAGTTGCTTTAAATAAAAATGTTATGTAGTGTTAAATGAGGTAATATGCCACATTGGGTAAAGTGAAAGATAAGGTAATGTCAGAATGATGAAAAATAGAGTTTTACATAAATTTGCATGGATTGAATCTCAGCTAATAATAGATTCCTGTTTACTGTACAGTCAGTGAATATAATTCAGAGCTTTACTGAACACAGCAGAGAGAATGGGGTTTTGCACTTAAAAAAATGTTTCTGTGCTCTTAATGTGTGCTGCATAACACAGAAGGAGACACATATTGATACTGAGAGCTCCAACCTGTGGATTCTTCAGATTTATATGCCACGAAATGCCCAGAATGATGGCGATATGAGAATGTTAGTCAATTAAGGAGATGGTCTTGGTAAAGAGACCTGGAATATGGTGCTCATTACTTCATTTTCCAAGTGTTCCTAGTCATCCTGAGCTGGTTATACACACATCTTATTAAGCCACCATGTAAATAGCAGTTATATTAGTTTTGCTTTGTTGACTTCAGCAATTTCTGCATTGCTAAAGAGCTAGTCAACAGCACATGAGACTGTCTGCAGAATTTCCAGGCTTTCCTCAGATCACTGTCTGAAAAAGGCATCAGCAGCAGGGTTTAAAGACAGCATTCCGTGAGAGGGCCATAACCCTGTTAGTATAGTGGGTTTTATGTGTGATGCCCATTCTCACATGTCCCACTGTGAGACAGGTTAGCATTTCTGTGATGTTTTCACAACAAAGTAGAAAACCAGATTACTGGAAAACTGCCGGGAAAATAGCACTTCAGCCTTTGAAAGTCAGTGTCTGTTTATGTTGGGTTACGTCAGCAAGAGGCAAGTGAGGTTACAGGCTTAACTCTAAATGATCTCCTGGTACCTCAGATAATTAATGCATATTTTTCATATAAAAGCTCATTTGGCAGAAAGCACTAAAGGAAATCACAATACATAACCACCTTCCTACTGATAGAGAACAGAGAAATGCTGGTTGGTGACATTGTGTGAAGTGCATGGCAGTGATGGACAGACAGACTGTCCTGAGATGGAGAAAGTGATCAAGAAAGTGATTTGTGTTTCTGTTGACTTTTTTACTACAAATATGATACTACTTACTTTCTAATCATTTGACAGGTTGGAAGTTTCATACAGAGGAAGAAGGTAGTCTACCAAGTACTTGTCAATGGACCCTAGATATCAGAAAGGGACATTCTCATGACCCAACCATCTACTGCTTAGAGCAGAGGAGATTGGGACACTGCATTTGAACTGTTCCCGCTCCTCTTGTTGTGATGGACTTTGCAGGTTTAGGGATGAGTAGAGATAGATGTTGATGGGTGACACTGAGTGAAATTTAGTCCAGAGAATAAGCCTTGGGACTGGAAAAGCAATCAGGAAATTTGATAGGGCTTGTAATTGAAGTGTCTTCCTTTTGTAACGCATTGCTTTCTCTCTGTCTTTATCTCTCTTTCACCTCTTGCCTAAAAGAATCATGTGTCTGGTATGTATTTTAGCATATGTCTTGAATACAACTCTCTTTCTCAATACTCAGAAAGGTTCTTTCTCTATCAACCTCGATTCTCATCTCTTCCTTCTTCCCGGTTTTGTTAAAGGATCTAGTATCACAAAGGATATGGATGTGTCATCAGTGGGTGGGTGTTACTGATAGACACTTCTGTTTTGTGCAGGAAGGGGATCACTATAGTTGATCCCAAAGCATGTAAAACTGTCACTCATTTGATAATGGTGATGACGCTGTGGTAACTTAACTGACATTCCCTATACTATGCCTTATGATGCTTTTGGAATATTGTAAAATTGCCATATGTATATG
>JBCNYH010000027.1:34423101-34434666 GCA_039654325.1 Tandanus tandanus | reverse complement strand
TTGTTTCTTAAGTGCAATTTTGAGGGGGCTCTGAGTCCAAGAATTTCATTGCCGGTAGTGATGTTTCATTGTTACCTTTATATGACAAATAAACTTGAAACTTGGTGTATAACCTTCACTGCAGACTACTGTATGTATGTATATGTACAGTCAACAAAAATATAAACGCAAAACTTTTGTTTTTGCTACCATTTTCCTAAGTGGAACTCAAAGATCTAAAACATTTTCTATATTCACAAAATGCCTATTTCTTTCAAATATTGTTCACAAATCTGTCTAAATCTGTGTTAGTGAGCACTTCTCCTTTGCCGAGATAATCCATTCACCTCACAGGTGTGGCATATCAAGTTGCTGATTAGACAGCATGAATATTGCACAGGTGTGCCTTAGGCTGGCCACAATAAAAGGCCACTCTAAAATGTGCAGTTTTACTGTATTCAGAATACCAGTCAGTATATGTTGTGAACATCATTTGCCTCACGCAGTGCAACACATCTCCTTCACATAGAGTTGTTCAGGTTGTTGATTGTGGCCTGTGGAATGTTGGTCCACTACTCTTCAGTGGCTGTGCGAAGTTGCTGGATATTGGCAAGAACTGAAACACGCTGTCGTATACGCCAATCCAGAGCATCCCAAACATGCTCAATGGGTGGTATGTCCGGTGAGTATCCTGGCCATTCAAGAACTGGGATGTTTTCAGCATCCAGGAATTGTGTACAGATCCTTGCAACAGGGGGCCGTGCGTTATCATGCTGCAACATGAGGTGATGGTCATGGATAAATGGCACAACAATGGGCCTCAGGATCTCGTCACGATATCTCTGTACATTCAAAATGGCAAGAATCAAGAAAAATATTCTTAAAACAATATTAATAATTTTACACCTTCCTTTCTTATATTGTATTTTATTCCCAAAACAAGATCAAAAAGATTTTTTGGCTGGAGATAAGATTTTAAATCTTGGTTAGATAGCAATTTTTACTGGATTAAATTTAGTGGATTAACATTTCTGGCTTGGTAATAAAGAAGGCTGATGATTCTCATCTTATAATGAAGTTTGAAAGACAGATTTATTTCTAGTAAAAATAATTATTTTTAACCTTTATTTGCTGTTTATTTTGCAATTCATTTGATGGATATAAGTTTCTGTTTCCATGGAAAATGTGAAATGTTTTCGGTGACCCAAAACTTTTGAACCATAGTGTAGTGTAGGTTTTTGGACGTCCGCTACCACAATTTCTGTTCTGTACATTCTTATGTAGGTTCTGATACATTTGCCAGGATTGACATCACTCAAACTTGACATGAATTAATTTTTGTGGCTCATTGGCGATTATAATGACCTCTGGAGACCAGTATATGTTCACCACTGTTTTCAGAAAACGCAGTGGTCACGGTGGCCAAAATGTGTGTGTGAAAGGGGAATAAGAAACTTGCAGCCGTAATTGCTACAAAAGGAGGCTTTACGAAGTACTGTCTTTATACAGGTGAATAGTTATCCACGCTCAGGTTTTCTGGGGGTTTTTATGTACTATCCCCCCACTCCCCCAATTATCCATTTTCATTCCAGGTTGCATAGGAACAAAATGGAGTAAAATGTAAAGGGGTGAATACTTCACATGCCATAGATGAAAACAGGGATAATTTGAAAAACACTGACAGCAACTGAAAAGTACTGACTGTTTTTCTCGAATACTGATTGGTGTGATGCTGGCTGCACAGGTCCGTTCATTTGTTTTGGGACTTTTTGGTAGTTCAGCAACAATTTGTGAATCTGTTGAAATGACCAACAAAACCTTACTTTCAGCACAGTCATTATGCACTGAAAAAATGACTAGGTTTTATTTGGAGCAGAAGCAGGGTAAGAGCTTATAGTTATAGTATAGTAACATAATAATCCTTTTTTATACATTACTGAAGACGAATGAGATCACTTGGACAGAGAAAACTAGCAAAAGCCAAAATGTGTGCGGGCGGTGTTGATAAACTGTGTTTTATTTTGCAGTACCAAAGAAGATCAGTTTAGCGTGTCTGTCCAGCCAGCAGTGGGAGAACTACTGCTTCCAGTCACCATGTCCGAACAGGACTTTAGGCAAAAGCAAGGTAAACACATGTGCATGCACATGTTACAATGAATGTAATATTAATCTCAATAAAATGACTAACTTCCAGGGGAAGTGAGACTCACCTAGATACCTTCTTGTTCGTGTAATCTATGCCAGAATATCACAAAAGAGCAGACAGACTTTGGAGTTAACAGTTGTGCTGGCAGTTTTTATTCACCCCCTGGAAACCCCACCTCCATTCACTGCAAAACCGACATCTTAGCAAGTTGATCTATTTTAATCATAGTAAACATTTGTAAAAATTATTTTCAGTATAACATTTCAAGAAAATAAAATCTGAGATTACTAACTTGTTTCTAGACTGAAACTTTTTCCAAGATTTCTCCTTGCGGAAAGATCATTTCACTGGTACTAAGTCATTTGCTCCTCAAATTTGGTGTTCTTTTTTGCGTATAATAACAAGCTGAAGAGTCTAAAAAAGAATAAAACAGTGTCAATGGCAGCGCTATAGAAAAAATAGAAATAAACTTCACACACACACGCGTAAACAGTGAGCACACACACTTGGAGCAGTTGGCTGCACACATTGGGGCACCCGCAGAGCAGCTGGGTGTTTGGTGCCTTGCTCAAGGGCACTTCAGCCATGAAGAAGGTGGAGAAAGGGAGGGTGCAGCTCATTCCCCCGCCACCACACATTTTTCCTGCTGGTTTGGGAATCGAACCAGTTACCATTAGGTCCCAAACCCGTTCTCTAACCATTATAACCATAATTGTGTACGACTTGGAAAGTTTTTTGAATACAATAATAAAGTAAAATACTTTGTGAATATTTTTTGTATGTTCTTTCTCTATTTCTTTCTTTTTTCTTACTGTTTCCATGACTTATGATATACATAAGAATTTATAAAACATGAAGTAGAACATTTATGATTTATGAACATTTATGGTTGATGATTTAATTGCTAGGTATTAAATTAGTTAAAAGTTAAAGGATATGTTGAAATATAAATTCGTTTAAAATAGGTTAATAAAAATATAATGTATAATAGTGTACTCTTTTATATTACTAATATAATAGTAATAGAAAAAACTTTTCAATGCGACTGCATATGCCTAAATTGATGATTGTTTTTTTTTTTTTGTTTGTTTGTTTTTTTTGGATTGCTACAGGAAAGCTACAGGGAATGAATGAAACTTCAGCCACAGTCACAACATCATCAAAAAACACGATTAGTGACAAGGTCATAAATGTGGCTAATATGGGTGTGGTACCATCTGGAGAAAATAACATGCACAGGTACTGAAATTAGCTTTTTGTGCTGAATGTATCCACAACTATCCACACTCTGACTTACCTTCCTTACAGCTCTTTCATTGATTGAAATCTCATTTCAATTTTTGTTGTATTTAAAATTCATCCTTTAAAACAACATAACTTGTGACCTGTACTATGAGTATGAGTTAAAACATACTAGGTTTATATAAGCAAATCTCAATAAATAATAATTAGTTTATAATTAAGTCATATACCTTTTATATACTTATAATTTAAGTATAAAGTTGTTGGCTTAATCAGATGACTGATTTTTTACTGTCAATCAAAATAGTTAAGACCTTCAATATTGAAGCTCCCTACTTAAGAAACCATCGACTTAATTCGGGATGGCTGTACATTAGGGTGGTCAAAAAATTTATTTTCGATTCCTCTATCGCACACCTTCTTATTTTAGGAGGTTTGATGAAACAATAACCCAGTAAAAATTTTAGGCCTATAAAATAAGTCTGAGTGGTAACCCTTAAATTTTGCACATTTTGACCGAAATTTGGCAATATTTTAATTTTCCCTAACTTTATTTTCTGGATCAATAATCCGTTTAACGTCTAATCAGACCATGCCAATTAATAATACAATATGTTTTAATAAATATGTTTAATAAATATGTTTAATAAAGTGTAGTTTTATCCATGATGGCAAGTTTTGTTAAAAAAATTTATCAGTATGTACTTGTAATTGTAACGGGGCAGTGTGGCTTAGTGGTTAAGGCGATGGGTTACTGATTCGAAGGTCAGCGGTTCAATCCCCACTATCACCACTGTTGGGCTCTTGAGCAAGGCCCTTAACCCTCAGTTGCTCAGTTGTATAAAAATGATGATTGTAAGTCGCTCTGGATAAGAGCGTCTGCCAAGTGCTTTAAATGTAAATAAGTATATATTTATTTAAACAAAAAAATCAAACCAAAATAACAAAGCAGGAGGAAATAACATATCAGTGACCTTGAATTTTACAATGGATGAACATAAATGGTTATCCATAAGGAAATGAAGGAAGGGAGCCCTTACACATGACTTTGATTAGATGTTCACCGAAAAAGTCTTCAGAGGAAGTTTGATTTGTTGTAACTTCCAGATAATTTTAGAATGCACTATTAGCATGGGGGTGGGTTAGCAAGAAAGTATCATAAGTTATTTGAGTGCTAGACTAAACAATATATTTCAAATATGACCCTAACTCTGAGAGGTACAAAGCTTCTTCATATGCACCTGTGCTTTAATGAATTTTTTTAAACAATGCACTGAGACAGACAGCAGCCTGAGTTTCTGAGGCTATAAATTTTATGACATTGCTCACTTTCCCCCTTAACTCTAAATATAAATACAGCTGGGGTGAGACCAATTCTGTGTTGTAGAATTAGTGTGAGCAAAAATGATTTATACTAGCAGAAGAACTGCAAAGGACTTAATTGAGCTTGCTGACAGCATGCAAAATTTATAAAGCAGCTGCTTTTTATACATGAATCTAACAGTTTATTTTGTTAAAGCAGTTTGGGGTCAAAAAGGCAAACAGTTTAGTCTATAGTTCTTGAACTTTTCCATGCACTCTCACTTTCATTTGTGATGATTTAATCCACTATTCAAGTGTCAGTTTCACTCAGTTTGACATGCAATGGCAATGCTTTCTAACTAAAACCTTTCCTCAGAAAGCAAAGGTGCTGATTTTAGTTCTAAGGAGTGTTTTAGATGTTGGTGGAAAGAGCTTGTTCACTGTGTCGCTTTAGAAATACATTTTTGTAATCCCTGTTATTCTAATTTGGTTCTTGTGTATTTGATTAGGTCCTCAACTGCTACAATTGCGAGACAAGCACTTATGTTTTCTCAGCTGACATTCAGTGGAATCTAGCTGCAGGCCAGCAATTAGCCATTCTCTCCACTCTAATAGCAAAAACATGGCGAGGCATCCATAAAATGCCCTCTATGGGAATTGCTCCTCAGCAAAAATGCATGTTGTCTTTACATTTTGTGGTGTTAAGTGTAGTTACAATTAGAAGTGTTTTTATTTTCTTGATAGTGAAAGACAACTGTATATAATAAAATAATTAAAATTGGACATTAAGAATTTGAGTTTGTGTGTGTGTGTGTGTGTGTGTGTGTGTGTGTGTGTGTGTGTGTGTGTGTGTGTGTGTGTGTGTTTGCAGTTCTATATTTTTTGCAGTCCTAGAATTAGCCATGGTTTCAAAGCCAGCCAGGAACAAATGTCTTTTTTGTCTCTGCTACTACAAAAGAAAGGTGAAATTGGCCATGACTGTTGTTTACCTTCACAGCACTAAAAAAAATTCACATTTTTTTTATCACACACTTGTGATGCTGCTCACCGTTCATTAAGGGATCAGACAGGTAAGGATTTTTTTTTTTGACCACCTTTTGTTTTTACCTGTAAAATGGAATGGACTCTCACTCATTTGCCAAACTGCTTACTCCTATTGGGGTAGCAGGGAGGCTGGAGCCTATCTCAGCTGTCACTGGGCAAAGGTGGGGTACACCCTGAACAACTTGCCATACCATTGCCCACACAACCATTCTCACTCACACCTAGGGACAATTTTGAACAGCCAGTTTGCCTAATGCATATGTCTTTTTTCTGTGGAAGAAAACCGGAGTAACCAGAGCATGGGGAGAACATGCAAACTCCACATAGAAATGCCCTTGCTGAGCCTGAGACTGGAACCCAAGGCACATCTTTCCTTGCCACCTGATCCAACTCAACACCAGGTGCTGATCACTTGTCAGCTTAGCTCTTCTCTTCACCCGAGTATCTAGAATCAGCGAATCAGAGAACAGCCACAAATCACAAGACCAGAAAGAACAAAAGTGGTACGGAAAATTAAAAGAAAAAATATACAGAGGCAGATTAAAATGTGGCCACCATGCTCCAGATATTTCACAATTATTAAACACCGAGAAGTGAAAGACAGTGAACACATTGCACAATTTTCACAAATATTTTTTGCAGTTTTTACCAAAAACAAAACTACACATAATGAGATTATATTATCATCAGTTAGAATTCTTTAAAAAGATCTTGTGTAATGCAGGCAGAAGACAATCTTTTCTATATTTTCTGGTGTCAGGAAGAATTACTCTCCTTCTGTTGTTTAATTCTACCAGCGGGAACTTGTACAGAACAGTACCTTTGTGTTATGGATGATGAATATTAATGTCTGAGGTGGTGGAAAAATCATATTCCCTGCCATCTCCCCCTCACCTGTTCAGTTTGCCTCTTCTCCACCTCAAGATCTGATTTTTACAACGGCAGGTTGATGAAAAGCAGGGGGTGTGCACTTTGGGAGGGACGGGGGAGTTTTTTCACTTTACATTGTTTATTATAAGTGAAAATTTTATTTATTTATTTTCTTAAATAAATTTTACATCTGGCATTTGACAAGCAAAAATGGTTAAATTTTTGGGTAAACAAAAAGCATAATTTTTATAGGATATATATTTGTCATAATATTGTGCAACCAGTCTTGTGCACACAAAGAGATAAACGTATGTTACGCACATATTAATTAAAAGTCAAGCAAAAACCAAATCTTTAGTACATGCATCCGCTGTTTAAAAGCATAACCAGCAAACAGTTCATGTAGGGCCAGAATGAGGCCAAAAGCCAATGCTGAGCCTGCTCATTTTACTCAGCCAGGCCACTCAAAATAAACCTCGCCCAATGACCTCACCCACCATCAGCCCAATGTAATTAAACTCTGTGGTGCGGTAATGCAGAAGCCCAACTTTTAATTTTGGAGGTCCAGAAATATCACCAAAGTTCTTATTAATGATACAGGGTAATGCTATATGATAAGTAAGTGGGTATGTTTTCACCTCATCAGTGAAGTCTGATTACCAGTGCTGATTACTACAAATGGTAGATTAGAGAATGGCCAACCAGCAGAATATTTTAAGTTAAATAAAAAGAAAAAAGTTTGAATGAAGCACAGCATGAAGTAAACTCTCTTTGTTTGGTCTCATTTAAAACTAATACTAACTTTATTCACTTTTAACTTCATACAACTTAATTCAACACCTTTGGTATTTGTTTGAGCTTGGATGGACAGAAACATGAACTTCCATCCATCCATTATCTATGCTGCTTATACATCAGTGTTGCAAAGGATCTGGGGCCTGTCCCAGCTGACTTCGGCCAAGAATAGGGTACACCCAAGACAGGTTGCCAGACTATTGCAGAAACAGCAACCTTTCACACTCACATTTGCATGTCTTTAGATTGTAGGAGGAAACTGGAGTACCTGGAGGAAACCTAAACACAAGGAAAACATGCAAACTCCACATGTAAATGCTCTTGGCCAAGGGCATTATAATGTACAGTGTCTGGCCAAAAAAGTCACAAACTCTAATATTTTGTTGGACCATTTTAGCAACATCACAACATTATTTTCCATCAATAGTTGGTTAAATTTTTTTTTTCAACATTTTGGATTGATGATGGGAAAATTTAACCACTCCATAAAGTCTTCTCCAGCACATCCCAAAGACTTAAAAACAAAAAAAAAAATCAAAGTCAGTGATGTCAGTTCATGTGTGAAAATAATTTCTCATACTCTCTCACTATTTGAGCCGCAATATTATACCCTTGCCATCAGGAAAGAAAACCCAGTCATTCATTGCATTCTGGTCTTCAGCTGACTTAACTTTATTGATACATGATGTGGGTGAGCCTCAACCTGACCAACTGTTTATTTATTTACTTATTAATTTGTTTGATGGTTTGTATGATTGTTTGTTTGGCTTGGCAGTGTACTTAAAATTATAAAAAGCCTATGTAATACAAATTAGCCAGTACTTGAGGATGTCCCAAGACCCATATTTGGAGAACATTTCATGGAAATTCTTCCATCAGTTTTTGTGTTATCGTGGTCACAACAGACTGACACACACGACCAATCACATAACCCTCCCTCTTGGTGGTTATAAAAACAGTTATAATGGATATACAGTGCCTTGCAAAAGTATTGACCCCCTTGGCATTTTTCATGTTTTTTGCCTCACAACCTGGAATTAAAATGGATTGATTGAAGATTTGCATCATTTCATTTACAGAACATGCCTACAGCTTTGAAGAGGTGAATTTTTTTTATTGTGAAGCAAACAACAAATAGGACAAAATAACAGAAAACTTCAGCATGCATAACTATTCACCCCTTAAAGTCAGTACTTTGTAGAGCCACCTTTTGCGGCAATTACAGCTGCAAGTCACTTTGGATAAGTCTCTATGAGCTTGCACATCTTGCCACTGGGATTTTTGCCCATTCCCTAAGGCCAAACTGCTCCAGTTCCTTCATGCTGTATGGTTTCCGCTTGTGAACAGCAATCTTCAAGTCTGACCACAGATTCTCAATTGGATTAAGGTCAGGGCTTTGACTAGGCCATTCCAACACATTTAAATTTCCCATTAAACCACTCGAGTGTTGCTTTAGCAGTATGTTTTGGGTCATTGTCCTGCTGGAAGGTGAACCTCCATCCCAGTCTCAAATCACAGGCAGACTGAAACAGGTTTTGGCTTAAGAATATCCCTGTATTTAGCACCATCCTTCTTTCCCTTGAATCGGATCAGTTTCCCAGTCCCTGCTGATGGTGTTTTTGGGGTGATGGGATGTGTTGGGTTCGTGCCAGACATAGCGTTTTCCTTGGTGGCCAAAAAGTTCAATTTTAGTCTCATCTGACCAGAGCACCTTCCTCCATACATTTGGGGAGTCGCTCACATGCCTTTTGGCAAACTCAAAATTGCCTTCTAATTTTTAACACTAAGTAATGGCTTTTTTTCTGGCCACTCTTTCATAAAGCCCAGCTCTATGGAGTGTATGGCTTATTGTGATCCCATGCACAGATACACCAGTCTCTGCTGTGGAACTCTGCAATTCCTTTAGGGTTACCTTTGGTCTATGTGCTGCCTCTCTGATTAATGCCCTCCTTGCCCACTCTGTGAGTTTTGGTGGCCAGCCCTCTCTTGGCAGGTTTGTTGTGGTACTATGTTCTTTCCATTTGAAGATGCCTCTTGCTTAGTCTTGTTGCAGCCTCTGGGGCCTTTCCGAAAGGGTGTGTTTATACTGACAGATCATGTGACACTGACAGGTCATGTGCACACAGGTGGACTTCATTTCAATAATTATGTGACTTCTGAAGGTAACTTTTGATGGGTTGAAAATAACTTTTGATGGGCTTCATAGCAAAGGAGGTGAATACATATGCACATGCCAATTTTTATTTTTAAAAAATTATTTTATATATTTCACTTCACTTTTGTTTTTTATTTCACTTCACCAACTTAGACTATTTTGTGCAGATCCATCACATAAAATTCAAATTAAAAACATTTAAATTACAGGTTGTAATGCAACAAAATAGGTAAAAAGCCAAGGGGGTGAGTACTTTTGCAAGGCACTGTACATTGACACAAAAGATCCATACAGTATGCTATTTAAACAGCTTGAACCTATTGCTATGATCACGTCCAAATGCATTTCACTATGCGGAGTGATTGTTTTTCTGCATTTCAGGCCCTCCATCTGTTCCTCACAGGATGCCTGTTTCTAATTTGTCCTCTCAAGCACATTATTAAAGACAGCAAGACCTCAAACAGGATAAGTGATAGAGTAATAAGGGTTTTTTTTACTTGTTGCCTTGTGAAGCATCACATCATACAAATAGTTACGAGAGAGAAACCAGATGCTTACCTAACTAAATGAATTACAATACATGAGCGAGTTGGTTGGCTGAAATGTAAGTGTTATTAATATGTTAATATCCTAGTTAATGTCAGACAATGTTAATGTATTGTACATGTATTGTAATGATTTGAACCAAGAATGCACTTGATATGAATTATGTGAATGTGACTGAGTGTATGCCCTGTAGTATATCATGCTCCAAAATCACCACATTAATCACCAGGATAAAGTACTTGTTTGTGCTTGCAAATGATTTACTGTTTTTTGTAGCTTGCACCTGTGAGACTAGAGAAAGGCTAAAAGAATCAAGAGGCATCTCTACGTGCAAGGGACAAGGCCAAAAATCAATATTGAATGCCAGTGATCTTTGGTCTTTTGGGTGGTGCTGCCCTATAAACAGATTTGATTTTGTCATGGAAATCACTGCATCTGCTCAGTAATACTTCCAGAAATCACTGTCTGTGAACACAGATCTAATCTCTATCATGTAAAGAAGCCATATGTGAACATGATTCAGAAATAGTGCCATCTTCTCTTGGCCAAAGCTCATTTGAAATGTTACTGAGGCAAAATGGAAATCTGTTCTTCTGTGGACAGGCGAATCAAAAGTTGAAATTCTTTTTGATGGATGCCACATCCTTTAGATTATAGAGAACAGGGACCATCCAGCTTATCAGTGCTCAGTTCAAAAGGCTGCATCCCTGCAAACTGTGTTCACAGATAATGATTTCTGAAAATGTTTCTGAGTCCATGCAATGATATCCATGACAGAATCATCCCTGTTTTTAATATGGTTCTGCCTGAATACCTAAAGATCACAGACATCCAACACTGATTTCCGGCCTTATTTCTTGTGCATAGAGATTTCTCCAGACTCACAGAATCTTTTAATGATATTATGTACTGAAGTTGATGATATATTCAAAGTCTTCACAATTTTGCATTGAGTAATGTTATTCTGAAATTGTTTTATAATTTAAACATTTGCTCCAGCTGCTTCTTTTAGTACCAGTTACTTTTCCAGCCTATGGTTGCCCCAATTCCAACTTTTTGAGACATGCTGCTGCCATCAAATTCAAAAGGGTGAAATATTTTTTAATGAGATAGTAAAATCACTTTCAACATTGGATATATTATTGTGAATAAAATATGGGTGTATGAGTTGTGCAAATCATTGTGTTTTCTTTTTATTTAGATTTTATACAGCATCCATCATTTTAATTCAAGCATTCTCCAATATAGTATTTTTAAATCCCCAGATAGCAAAACAGTTATATCATGCATTTACTGTATAATATGTACTAATTTAAAAAAATGTATAGGATGACCCTGCCATGAGGGGCAGTGGTGGCCTGGTGGTAGGGTGCTGGATTACTGATCCCAAGGTCGGGGGTTCAAGCCCAACTATCAGCTGGGTTGTCACTGCTGTCCCCCCAGTGCAGCTAACTGGGTTATCAAATGCTGGCCATGTCTCTCACTG
>JBCNYH010000027.1:34404198-34417538 GCA_039654325.1 Tandanus tandanus | reverse complement strand
TATGCACGTGTTTTCACCGCTACTCCTTCCAGCGCTTCGGACTCACCTCAGCTTTCGCTTTCTCTCCTCGTCGCTACCTCGTCCTACTTCTCCCGGATCCTTCGTCTCATTGTGTTTGTCGGTTTGTGTTCGCCCCTCGTGGAAGGTTTCATTTCCTTCCCCGTTTGTGTTTGTTCTGTGTTTGTGGCTCACCGAGCCAGAGTTTATTGTGTAACAATAAACCCGTTAAACATAATCCTTCTTGTCTCCGGGAGTTATCATAACAATCTCGGTCTTTGGACGATTCTGATTTGTGCCTTTTAATCACTTTTCTTTAGTCCCTTGTTATTTTCTTTACTCCGTGTATACAACTCATTTTGTATACCATGATGAGTTGCTCCTAAATTATTAAATTGCAGAATACATGGGAATACTTTTAAGGTACAAAGTACCTTAAATTTTAAAATATTTCTTCCCAATAAGTAAAGAGAATTCAAAAAAAATTTTTTTTAACATGAGGTTCTTCTAAACCAAATTGCTATTCAGAAATAATGGCTAAACTGGCTCATATGAATTAAATTTTGGGTCCCATGATATTTATCATTAAGCACTTTATTGGGGGCTTTTACTGTACAGTGAGGCTTGAATTAAGGAGTTTTAAAGATGGTAAACGACCACAGGAAGCTGTGTCACAATTACTGGGAGCCACATTGAGTCGTCTTGGCAGGCAGGAATAGGTCTAGCAGACATTCTTCATATAGAGACCTCAATAGGTTTTTCAACCACTAACCATTCACAGACCAGTCTGAAGAAGTACCAGAGAATGAAGGAGGTAAATCAATAAAAATGTAAGTCAAGTAAGTCAAATCAATAAAAATTTTTTTATCTGCTTCTCTCTTGCTCTGGAAATGTAATGTAGCAAATAACTGAAAACAGTTCTATACTATCTGTGGAATATCCGAGTTATGCATGCCTCACTTCCATTTCCATTTCATTATGATTTCTACCGCCCCTACAGGACTATGAATTTTTTGGGTATAAATGAGTGTCCTCTCCTTCAGTTCCAGTTCTAACCCAGTCTCTTAATGAGAATAGATTAAACCTTGTAATTTTGGGCTGTCATCTTGTGAAGGCCAGCCTCAGATCATTAAGGATTAATGGTTTTCAGAAGCTGTTGCCTTCATTACATGATTACTGAGTAGCTGCCCAGAAAATTTCATGTTCAGATCATGTCCAGATGTCTTAAAATTATAATTCTGTTTATGTCTAGATAAACATGACATTATGTCACATTTATTCATTTTAATCATTTGGTATGCACATTTATTGTGAAACAAGTGAAAGGGAGAGGGTGTTTAGAAATTAGATTGCTACAATGAATGCTAAGGTAATACTAAATAATACACTAATCATAGTGCAGGTATAGTAATCATTTATTGAACACAATAATTGTAATGGCATTATTAGTAGTAATAACAATGAAGTGAAGAACTGTTGATAACGCAGAGCTTACGCCAAAAACTACTTATCATTCACTCTCATTTGTTGAACTGATGAATCCTATCAGGGTCGCAGGGACGCTTGTGTATCTCAGTCGACACTGGGCAAAGGCCATGACAGGGCAACACACACACAACCATACACACTCACACCTTGGAGAAATTTGGAACAGGAAATTAGCCTAATGTAATGCAAACACAGGGAGAACATGCAAACTCCACACTGAAACACCCAGACTCGAACTCAGGACCTTCTTTCTGTGAAGTGAACATGCTCACCACTAAACCGCCGAGCTGCCACCAAAAACTAACTACATGGAAAAAACTACACCCATGCACTTAGATACACTGCTAGTGTCTGAGTGAATATACAAGCACTTTTGTTGAGTCCTCATGCACTGAAGACTGTGAGAGAAGTTACAGGCAATTCATCACTGAAAATAGTGTTGTTCTGTGCTTAGTACAGCATGGTGGTGGAATTAACATCGCCCTTTTCTTTACAATGACCTAAATGGTACATTGGCCCTGATGTGGTTCCCCCAGCACTGTAAATCGCATGTCTCTACACCATTATAAACATGAAATATATGCAAGCTCTGGTCCACACATTAATAATATGCTCATAAATATGCTTCACACATCCTATATTTCTGACAAAATTACATGTGCTAGTAAATGTACATAAATTTAATTGCTCAAATTGAGTTCAAGCCACTTATTAACATAAAAAAAAACATGCAGCCCAATACTAATCATTTTAAATAGCTATTTTTCAGTCGTTTACACACAGTTTGTCTTGTTTTATTTTATAAAGCCCAGCATGTTCTAATTTTGCCCTTAAATAGCTTCTTCTCCACTGCTTCCTGGTCTGGCTCTGGACTTCTAGCTTAATTTAGATGGGTCACAGGGGCACTGTAAAAAATAAAATGCAATCAAGTTTCATTGTACCAATTTGCTATATAAGTTTCATTAAACTATTAGGCTTAAGGCAAATATGTAACTCCATTTTTAAGTTAAAAGAGTGCATAATTTGTTTACATTGGATATATTCCCCAAAAATGGTGTCAAGGTGGTATAGAGGTTAGCAGGTATGCCTCACGTCAAGAAGGTCCTGGGTTAGAGTCCCAGGCAAGGGTGTTACTGTGTGGAATTTGCATTTTCTCTCTGTGCTTGCCAGAGTACCCCTCCGGGTACTCAGGTTTCCTCCCACAGTCCAACGACATGCACATTAGAATAATTGGCCATTTCAAATTACCCCTAGCTGTGTGTGTGTGTGTGTGTGTGTGTGTGTGTGTGTGTGTGAGATTCATTGTGTGTGTGTTGGCCCTGCAATGGACTGATGAGCTGTTCAGGGTGTACCCAGTCTTCACACGGAGTCGGCTGAGATTGGCTCCAGCCTGCCCGCAATCCTAGTAGGACAAAGCGGTTTGGAAAAAGAATGAATGAATGTTCCCTAACCAGTGTAATTCTCTAACTCAGTCACTCTTCAAGTCTTATTTTTACTCTTTTATTTTTATGTCATAAATATTGTTATTTTCTTTGTACTTTCATCCTCTTTCTTGTTTCTGTTGTTTGTTTTGACTTTTGTTTAATTTAATTAAATGGGTTTTTTTTGCTTGTCTTGCATAATTATTATGATTGCTACAAGCACTCATATATTATGTTTCAACTGGAAAACACTATTTACATTACATTATATACACTGTGTCAAGCCGGTAATTTACGCTTCAATTTGTTATACTGGAAAGCAACTTTTCACTCTACAATTCTTTTCTTAAAAATCATCAAATGCCATGACATATTCATCATCAACCTCATTTGCTTCACTATGAGACAGTTGTTTATGTTATAATTACAGAAGCTTTCAGCACTTGGTTCATTAACTTCATTAGAGAGTGCCTAACCCACATGGAAAAAAGCTACAAGATGTTTTAGATGTGGCTAAAAGTGGAGTGACCATCTCTAGGTTGGAATAAATCAGAGCTGGAGACCCAATTCAGGAAATTCACTATTAAATTTTAAAGCTTTCTGCATGGTTCAATCTGCCTGTGTGGTTTTGTAAATGCAGCTTGAGCAGCCACTCCTTAAGATGCCATCTTAGTTCTGGTGAGTCAGTGCTCATCTGCTCCTTGGCCTGAGTTGCCACAGAAACAGTAACCATGCTATTTTTATTACTACTGGTGTGACCTTTAATCAAAGGATTAATGGAAATCGGACAAAACTGGAACTATAAGACTATACATGTGCAGTTGTTTCTTTATAGGCCAAACAAACAGTTGACAGGAAGGTATTGGTTATTACAGTGTCACACAGAAAACCTTGAAGATCTCTTTGAACGAGGGAAATATCATAATTAGGTTACAGTAATACCCCAGTTATCACCAAGAAATAGTTATGGGTTATTGGCAGTTGGTCTGACTTTGACTTGCCCTTAAAAATACATTGTTTTTGGCTCTTATCAGGCTCTTCAAGTTCATCTGCATTTGGTCACTGAACAAACATGAACATTTGGCCATATTAGTTTGATGCATTGTTTATAACCACAAGAGTCATTTTTTCTTTCTTGAGAAAAAGTGTTGAAAACATTCAGTAGGAAATCTAAGAATGTAATGGGTAACTTACAAAAATGTCTTTTGCATTGTAGTTTGGGCTCATTGGTATTGATTGGGACAGTTTGCATTTGGTACAGTTTATTTCAGGACACATTTATTTCACAAAAAAAGGGTGTCCCAAACAATAAGTTTTAACCCACCCTGAACTGCTGACTGCTGTGTTAAACCAAGCAACTGTTGTCTCTGAAGCCACAGTTAAACTGTCAGCGAATTTCCAGTTCATTTTCAAGTAACAAATGTCCTTAATACATGCATATGTAAGAATTAAATGTATTCATCTGAAACTATTTAAGCTGCCTGGATAGCTGTAACAAATAGAATACGAGAATCTGAATGTATTTGTCTAATCCAATTTATCAGAAAAGTGGTGACTAAAGCAGTTCAAAATTCAAAGACCTCATAATGCACAGACTCTGGTTGCAAATTGGTTACACTGCAGAAGGGAAAAAGGCCTATAGAACAGGAGTCAGCAGAGGGACACTGTCCACTTGTCTACAAATTTACATTTTTTGGACAAATGCAAATTTCCTAAATGACTAACAACACTAAATTGTTTAAACATGACTAAAATGTGTTAGGTCTAATGTCAGCATTCAACTTGTTTAGGGTGAAAAATGGGTCAATTTCAGGGTGAAAAAGTTGGCAAGTATTTATAAATCTACACCCAAAGCTTTGCATAGCAATAATAATAATAATAATAATAATAATAATAATAATAATAATGGTGGCATGGTGGTGTAGTGTTCAGCACGTTCACCTCACAGCAAGAAATTCCCGGGTTCGATTCCCAGGCTCGGGGCCTTTCTGTGTGGAGTTTGCATGTTCTCCCTGTGCTTGTGTGGGGTCTCCTCTGGGTACTCTGGTTTCCTCCCACAGTCAAAATGATGCACAGTAGGCTGATTGGCAGTTCCAAATTGCCCCTAGGTGTATTAATGAGTGATTGTATGTGTGTTGGCCCTGCAATGGCCTGGCGAGCTGTTCAGGGTGTACCCCACCTTCGCCCAGAGTCAGCTGAGATGCCCCCCTGCGACCCTAATTGGGATTAAGCGGCTTAGAAAATGAATGAACGAATTAATAATAATAATAATAATAATAATAATAACCTTTCATTAGCAAAAAAACATTTAGGTCCTACATCTATTAAAGTAAACTTATTTGCTAAATCACACATGTTTTATTATAGCATATTTTAGCCGCACAGATCAAAGGGTCATTTTATACACCCGGTCTCTTGGCACCTAAATATATCTGGGCGGCGAGGTTGCGGAGAAGCGCGCGGCTCCAGTGAAGCTTCAGTTCCGCCCCTGAGAACAGATGAGCAACGAAATAACTCTCACACACACACGCGCGCGCGCGGGGAGGAGCTGTGGCATGCAGAAGAAGCGCAGGGCGCATGAGAGCGCAGTTTAACGGAGAGCGCAGTGAAGAGGCGCAGTTAAAGTGGAGTGTGGTGTGAATAGACTGCAGCTAAAGATTGCAGGGAAGAGGCTCAAGTTTCACATCACAGATCACTACAGCACTGAGAGCTCAGAAGGACACACTCAGATGGCACGACTCATTCCCACGGCACAACGCTAGAGCCTTGCGATCCACCTGCAGACATCATCAGGAACCATGAGTTTAACTCCTTTATTATAGGCTGGTCCATGTTTCTCCTTTTAACGCAACAGTGATTAGCCTGCTCTCTGACTAAGTCTTGGACTAAAGCTGGGGTTGGTTTTTACCTGTTAATGTCCATTTGTTGAGTAGACTTTAAGCTGAGTGAAGACACTCGGGAAAACCCAGGTGAGACACCTCTGACTAAAATGGAAAAAGACCTCAAAGTTCCTCGTGGTTCTCCTGGAGAAAGGACTTGCACCGCCGAGCATTCGTGTAAAAGTAGCGACTGGCCGAGGCGGACGGAGGTGTGTGGCGCGGTGGCGGTGTGCGTCGCGCTCTGTCTCTTCTCTCTCGGAGTGTGTGCGCTGGTGTATCTGCGCACCTGGGAACTACAGGCCAGGGTGAACAGTTTGGAGAAGCACACCGAGCCTCAGCACTCAGCCTGGATGTTTCTCGAGCAGGTGGAACCAGTGCTCCTCAAGCGCGTGGATCAGATGCTGGAAGAGGTGAGTGAATGTTTGAGGCTGCTGAAATGGTACTTCTGATGCATGAGGAACTCTCAGGTTGCTGCAGATATGTGCTGCAAGTATGTTGCATTCTGGACACGTTATTGGTGCGGTGCTAAAACTTCTAAACTAAAATCTTATCATCTATCAATGAAACGTTAATTTTCATAACAGAAGCAAAGTGCTTGGACCTTGTAAAACAATTCACCCAAGGGAAAAAAAAGAGAAATCCTTTAAAAAGACTTCTAACACACCTGTTGATCTCTAGGGCTCCTCTAACCCCCTGTCCAGATGTCCTTTCCCTTTGTTATTTTACTTCTGTTTATGCACCATTCACTTTCACTGAGCATCTGGTCCACACTATTTGCTGCTCATTCTCACAGCACCAGTCACTTAAATGCATTATGCACTGTTGCTGTATGCAGGGGGCATCATTCATGAACATTCCACGTAATCTCAGATTTTCTTTGGAAGTATTGAAATCCACAGAATATGTGTTAAAAATTGAGTTATGTTAGAATAATGATGTTTAATATGACATTTGAAACATATTTAGCCTAGTTTGTACAATCGTTTTTAATGAGCTACTATACACCATTTTTCTTTGTCATAATGTTAATTTTTTTTTTCCTGTTTTGAAGCTTTCCTTATTTATTGCCCCTTCAATTACTTATCAGGTTATCTACCCACCTTCTTTCTTTGTATTTATTCACATAAGATTCAGTTCAATCGTAATTATTTCTTCATCACAAAATGCAGATACTCTTCCCAATAAATAGAAAATAATAGATTCAACTAGAAACTATCAGCATCAAGAAAAGTGTCAGATGAAAAAAAATATTTTACAGGCCACCAGTTAACCTTTTAAGCATCCCATTTCACATTTTTATGAACCGCTGTGTGCTTTCAGCACTAGCCTCACACACAAACTTATGTATAGTTTTGAGTCTGGAACAGTCAGGTGTAGAAAAGTGAGATCTACAGTCTCTCACAGCTATGCTTTCCACACACAGGCCTCTAATGGTCTCTCACCCAGCAGTGTGTAAATTATGTGCTGTGCTGTTGTGTTTTGGGAAGACCGAACACTGCTTTAGGAAACTCAGCCCATAGTTAGTAAAGCTGTCAAAACTGCAGAGGACAGTCAGTGCCTTAATGAAGCAAAGCAGACTGCAAGAGAGGCACCCGGAACGTCTCAGTGCTAAAATAAAGTGAGGTGGGACTCATTCCAGGTCTGGGTTAGTGCTGAAAAATACATCTTTATCCATTTACAGTGGTTTGCAGGTATCTAATGATTTGGCTGTATGTTTGAACTTATAGTGTTTATCTGGTGTGGTCAGGTTAATGTTATCAGCTAATTCTGGTTTTGCCACTTATGTTTAATACCTGCATTTCAGTTTTTATTACTCAGTTTTTTACATCAGAAAGACTTACATCATCTCCAAACGTCAAACTGGAGATGTAATAAAATAAGTAGACTTAATTTAGTATTGAAACATTGCAGAGAGTGGTATTTTTCTTGGTTGCAAAGTCTGGGGGTCAAATATAATCATATAACTTCAGCTAAAATACTCTGACAGCAGCTTCCTCATTATTATAATTACTATTATAGTACTATTCATACCAGAACACCTACCAGGTATCATAAAACACTGAATCATAAAATAAACTGGCACTGAGGAAGATGCAAACAAACATACAGACAAAGATACTACTACTACTACTACTACTACAACTACTACAACTACTACTACTACTACTACTACTACTACTACTGCTAATAATAATAATAATAATGATGATGATGATGATGATGATGATGATGATGTCCTTTGTCTGTTCAAAGTAAACATTTTTTTAATTACAGTGTGTGTTCAAGGGTGTGCTTTATAAAAACAATTGGTCTCAGCAAAGACTCTGACACTGGAAATTATGGTAATTTGGCCTATATTTATAAATCAAACTTTTAAAAAGATCAGTGCACAATAATACTTTTGAAAAATCTGAGAAATGCATGCATGCTTTTCTAATTAGTTATTTTCCAAGCCTCATTGTACTTTGTCAAGGGCAGACTCTTGCTTAACCCAACTCTTATAGTTTACTGTCATGACATTGTTTCTCATTTAGCTCATCTCTTATTAATCTTCATTAACTCTATTTTTGTTTTACAAGGCACTCAAGAAAGAGTCAGTCAGTGTCGGTGTTGTGGAAAAAAGCTTGCTTGTAGTGCCTGAGCCTGGTCTGTGTAAATACTTTTGCAGCTGAGAAGAAAGTGTGCCAATATCAACCAAATAAACCCTTGGAATGAATTGTGGTTAGCATAAAAGGAGCCAGAGAAATATGTTGGACATAACTTTAAGCATAATTTAACATATGAATTTCAATTTTAGTTTATTAGGCATGATATACTGTGTTCTAATCATAATCATAATAACAGTTATGTTGTTATCTATCTAACCATTGCCAATTTTTGTCAAGAGTAGGCTGCATAGCCGTCAGCGTGTTTTTGCCCAGCGATGGCCTGGTGAGCTGTCCAGGGTGTACTCTGCCCTCGGCTGAGATGGGCGCATGCCTCCCCGCGACCCTAATTAGAAATAGACGGTTCAGAAAATGAATGAATGTTATCTATCTATCTATCTATCTATCTATCTATCTATCTATCTATCTATCTATCTATCTATCTATTGAAAATAAATAATAATCTGGCAGATAATATTAAATATTAATAGAGTAATTTTATTTCTCCATTTCTCGCATCAGTGATGAATATTAGTTTCAGTATGCATATATTTGTGTGCCAGAGTTGTGTAGTGGTTAACCCTGTCGCCTCACAGCAAGAACCTCATGTCCAAATGGGGCCTTTCTGTGTGGAATTTACACGCTCTCCATGTGCCTGTGTGGGTTTTCCTTTAGGTACTCCAGTTTTATCCCTTAATCCAAAAGCATGCACATTAGGTCAACTGGTTACTATAAATTGTCTGAAGGAATGAATATAATTTCAAAGGATTGTTTGCCTCTGTGTTAGTCTTGCAGTAAACTGGTGACCTGTCCAGGGTGCACCCTACCTTTTGCCTAAAGTTAGTTATGATTGGCTTTAGCTTCAGTTGTAACCGTAATAGGAAAGTAGTGTAGATGATGGATGGATATAGTACATTTAATTGAGTTACACTATTTTTTTAAAGCATACAATGTATGTATATATACATAGTCTGCTATTTAAATGGAATGCATGAAGGATCCTTGCTGATAACAAATATTCAAATCAAGCTTAGTAATTTTAACATATACCTTCCTTTGAATGTGTGTCCTGCTCCTGCTAACTGAAGTTTTCTTTGTTCCTTTGCAGAAGTTAGCATCTCGTCTTCCAAAGACCAGAGAGACTCGAGAAATCTCACATGCCTGCCTGTGTCCACCAGGTAGGTTTAACAAATTGCTTCTGAACCCAACAATACTGGCTATTACACACCTGGCATTCTAAAGGAAGCAGTGGTTAGCACAATTTAAATATGCTTTGCTTCTCAGAAACTTTTTGAGACTTCCATTCACAAATCCTGCTGCTATTCTGGTCCTGTAGGTATATGTGATGACAGATATTTTTAGGCCTGGCTGTGGGATGAAAACATATCTGGTGTCAATTAGATTCTATTTCCCTCTCTAATTTGAAAGAGGTGAAAAGTGTATGTAGAAAAAGTCCTTTCTTATTTGTCCAAACTAAACAGCGAGCACTTGTGCCTACGATCTGGCATCTCTGTAGTGACAGGTGCAGACATATTTTGGGCTCCAGTGGCACTCATTGACTTTCACTTGTGTCATGGTGGGTTATGATGCAAAACCAAGTGACAGGATGGCATCATCTCAGAATTCCAGTGCAAGGCAAACCGTTAGAGTCCAAAGCTGATGGCTAATAAGTCATACTGGCCCAGGCAGGTCATGTCTCCTAGGATATAACCTGAGTAATACAATCATGGGAACACAATGTGGTCTAGTGATATGACAGTAACCACATTGGTAAGGGAAGAATGTGGGGATAAATGCAAGAGGTTTTTGGCTATTGTTTGATTAATGGTTCCTAAATCTGGATCTGTAATTTCTTAACTTATATGGAAAGCAGAACACTCAATACATTTCTAGTGTCTGTCATGCAGATATATTTTTTCTTTACTCTAGCCATTAACTTGTGTGTGCGTGTGCGTGTGTGTGTGTGTGTTTGTGTGTGTGTGTGTGTGTGTGTGTGTGTGTGTGTGTGAGAAAGAAAAAGAGAAAGAGGTGAGACATCTGAGTGTTAATTTGCCCATCAGCACTAGCCATCAGTGTGTTAACTGTGTGAATGGCCCAGATGGTGTCTGTGTTTGAAGATGTTTGTTCTTTATGGCTTTGCTGCGAGAGACTTCCTGCTCTCAGGCTGACCACAGTAATACGGCATTTGTTTCTTTGTGAATTCTGTCATTTCTGATTCTAATGATAGTTTTTGAGTGACGTCCCAGGAGTTCCGCTACGAATGTGAGCGGTTATGTTGAAAGTGGAGGCTGGAGGTGATCAGTATTTGTTTTGCGGTCATGTTTAACACTGATTAACAGTATGGTAAAATATTGCACCCTTGGAAGTTGTAGTAACACTGCATCGAGGATAAAGTATCTTTCTACCAATTGCTGCCAGTCATTACTAACCAAGGAGCGAAAACTCAAACTTAGTTAGAAAGAGAGATTATGGCTGCCTGTATCAGCAGAGCCAACCTGACTCCAAAGTCATATTCTTATTTCAATGTGTGTTCTGTTCATTTGGAATTTCTTTGGTGGACTATGTTACATGTATGCGTACCCATGTGTATGTTTACTGTATGAGTGTGAATAGAATATGAACATTGTATGTATATGTAGTGCTCTCCCTCCTCCAGCTGCTGCTTGTCAATCATTCCATCAGCCTGTGCTCGGATTGCTTCCATTCCTTTGTTTATTTTCAGTGCTACGGTACACTCAGTAGTGGCCCCCATCTGTGGCCCTCAGACACCTTTCCTGAAATACATGCATGCTTACATACAAAACACACACTTCTGCTTGGTAGATGACCAGAAATCCTCAATTGTGTTTATATATATATATCATATAAAAAAAAGTTAATTTATTTTGTGACAATACAGTTGCCCTACATATTTTATAGGGTCATTAAGCTCTTGCAGCAATGCAATAAAAATATTTTAGCTCATTTAAATTAATTGAATTATTAATTATTAGCAGTTCACCAAACCTCCTTCCCACATCTGGCTTTTTCTTGTCTATCTACAAATCATTGTAATGTGAGGGAAAGAAGGCTGGATGCAGATACTGAATTGAAATACTGGATTATTAAACCAAGGGATACTAATGGAAAACAACCAGCAGGAAATAAACATTCAGAAAATCTGGTTAAACAATCAGAACAACCTAGACCTGAAAACACATTAAGCAACAGACAACATAACACAACCAGAATGATCAAAATACCTCACAGAAAGATGAACTGAACTGAGTCCTTAAAAAAAATCATTGTAATCATGTTGATTTGGCGAGTCACAGCACGTGTGGCGACTACCATGCATGCTGGGGGCTGTAGTCCCCTCCGTAAACATAGAACGTGCTGTATGTGCTGCAAGATGAGGCACACTGCCGATTGAGTCTCCCAGCACGGGAACAGGGAGGTGGACATGTCAGTCACCTTTTTATTTCAAGTTCCTAAGAAGAAACTCTCTGTATTTTTATGAATTGTTGACTACCTTATTTCTCAAAATCCACTGATAAAGTTAGATTGCTGTACATCTCCAGTGTTGAGTGTTCTTTGCATGCAACTACAGTGTGTGAATATGGAAAAGATTAGGTGTTATTGCCTGTGTAATGTTAGCTGTCTTTTGCTAACAGCTCAATGCAATCAAAATACAATACAATACAATCAATGCAATCAAAAAGAGCTACAGAAGTAAAATATCATTAACTATTGCCACAATAATGGTAGTTTCTTTAGAGCAGATTCAGAATTCTATCTGCCTGCAGTTTTCTAAATGCCACCTAAAATTTGGCATCATGACCTAGTGAAGTCCATTTAACATGAATGAAGAACTGTGTGTCAGTGGCCACTAACGTCTATGCCTCAACATGTGTGTGTTTATTGTGATCTTTAACATGCAGAAGATCCTTGAAAAATCTGATTATTATGGCTTGCGGGGAAGAAAAATATGTCATCTTTCAGAATTTGAACAAAATGTTGTCATTTGTTCTTTCATGTGACTGGTTATACTTTTACAAAGATCACTGACATACACTTATTTGTTAAAATAAATTCAAAATGTAAGTGGCAAATGGCAAATTGCTGAAAGTGAGTGCTTAAGATTAGCTAACGGCATCTTTTGAACATAATTTGTCAGAGATTATTGCATACTACACAGAATTGTAAGTAAACCATGCTCTGTAAGGGTGTTTTTTTTAGTATATACTATGCCGAAACACAAGGAAAAATGGGTTACTGATCCAAAGATCAGTGGTTCAATCCCCACTTTCACCACTGTTGGGCCCTTGAGCAAGGCCCTTAACCCTAAATTGTTCAGTTGTATAAAAATGATAATTATAAGTTGCTCTGAAAAAAAAGCGTCTGCCAAATGCTGTAAATGTAAATGATAATGATGACTCTGCTTGCACCAAGTGACCGTGAGAAAATGTGAGTGTCCGGGGGTATCCCCTGAACAGCTTGCCAGATCTTCCAGCTTGAACAGCTTGTCAGCCAGTTAGTCCAATGTGCATGGACTGTGGGAGGAAACTGAAGTACCCAGAGGAAACCCACACAATCACGGGGAGAACATGCAAATTCCACACAGAAACTCCCGAGCCTGGCAATCGAACCCAGTACCTTCTTGCTGTTAGGTGGACATGCTACCATCTATGCCAGTGTTTTTCAACCTTTTTTGAGCCAAGGCACATTTTTTACATTGAACAAACCTTGCGGCACACCACAAACCAAAGATGTTACAAAACGACACTCTGTAGCTTAATACAGTTTGTGTAATCACAATATAGACTAAACTCACTCAGTGTGAAACCTGGGCATGCTCTTCCTCAGCGAGCATCTCGTGTACAGTGGCTTTGCAGGCAGGTAGTATTAACGTCTCTGCCACAGTGTGGGAC
>JBCNYH010000027.1:34367965-34386814 GCA_039654325.1 Tandanus tandanus | reverse complement strand
ATCTATCTATCTATCTATCTATCTATCTATCTATCTATCTATCTATCTATCTATCTATCTATCTATCTATCATATGTCTTATGTACCAGTTCTCGCAATCCAAAGTTTAATACCTTACGGTTGTTGCATTAGTGCTGATAGCAGGGTTTGTATTATAGGGTAAGGAAGATCCTCAGAGTGTATACTGACTCTAACCTCTTATCACTCATCTCTAGTATTACCTACTATCACTTAGTGAGGATGAAGTAGGCTTCTGTCAGAGAAGACTTTGCATGTAACAGAGGAGGTTACAGGAACTATAACGGTTGACTCGTTGCTAAAACTAACTAATTTATGTTTTCTTGTTACACTAACTTGTCTTGTGATGGTTTCCCTCTTAGTAAGCACACCAGGATTCATCCTAAAAGGCATCAGGCATCATCCCAAAATGCTTAGGAAAAAACTGTTTAGAGGTGTAATGCTTTTCTACTCCTTTGCTACGTTCTGTCTCAGGTAGCTTTTACCCCTTTAGCATTATCCTAAGATAGTCTTGCTTGTTTTAAGACTCTTATTTCCTTCTCTTTGCTATTTTAATGGTTTTCCTTATCATATCTTTCTTGATATGATTGGAGTTTCTTCCCCAAAGTATTTTCTTTTAATCAACACCTCTTCCCTAAAGCTATAATAAAAGTAATATGGATAAGTAAAGGTCACCAGGACTTCTGGATATGATACATAGCCAGGGTTTTACTGGAGGGCTTTCATGTTTTTATCAGCATGCCTTATGGACATAACAGATTTATAGGTAGCAGTAGGCAATAAAATTGACTAGATTTCTATTTTGGGTTCTGTAATATGACTGGATTGTGATGGCCTATAAGATGTTTTTGAGTATGTTAAAAAAATTACAGACCATTATAAAATTATTTAGAAAATACATTTTACCATACAATCTTATGCAAGAGGTTAAACTATTGATCTGTTTACAGTTTGGTTTGTACATCTGGGGGAATCCTTAAAATTTAGAAAGACTTTGAAATAAACCCTTATTAAACCTTTAAATCCTTATAAATCTAGCCATATTTATTTAATGAACCTTAGAAGAAAGGTTTAATTTAATTTAGAGCATTACGAAGCATAATCAAGTTCTGGGACTGCTTCTGAAGCAAACGAATGAAGCATGCACCACAGGAGTGCAAGTAACGGAGTGTCACGCTGTCAATATCGGGACCTATGTTTCTTGTTTGTTTTTAAGACAACATGCACATTCACATTTGCCATTATACTATGGAGAGCAAACATCAAACTCTTCAGCAAGCCTATGGCAATGAAGTGATGAGCAGGATGAATTTTTTAAGGGATATTCATACATCAGGAAGGGCAGAATGTTGTCCTTGGGTGATGTCCATGCCCCTTTTGAAGCAAAAATACCACTCAAAACCATTTTGCCTTGTTCATTGCATTATCCAGTCTGCTTATATGACGTCGACATTTAAAATACATGTAAACATGTTAGTCCGACTCAAGTTGTACTAAACCAATTTTCTCAAAGTCACACTAACTTAGATAATTTGGGATTCGGGCTACTCCTGTACCTATGCGTTTAACTGTACTTTAATTTGCTTGTTGGTTTCTGGCACGGGCTTTAACTCAGAAGGTCAGTAGAAGCTGGTTAATTTTTTGGACTGACGAAGAGGCAGCATTCATGCTTTGCCAGCTGAAAGAGTTAAGAATTAAGTTATATAAGTTATTTAAAGGCTATTTAATTTTACATTAACATTTAAAATTACTTTGTTGCTCAGTCAGTCATCTTCTGCTTAATTGGGGGTCAGGTCCCTCTCCCCAGCCACTTCCTTCCAGCTCTTCCGGGGGGATACGAAGGCATTTCCAGACCAGCTGAGAGACATGGAACCACCGTGTTCTGGGTTGACCCCGGGGTCTCTTCCCGGTTGGACATGCCCAAAACACCACACCAGGGAGGTGATTGGAAGGACTGTGTTGCTAGAAATGTGAACTCTGTATCCTACGGCCTAAATATAGAATTATAAAAGCAGCTTTAACTGGGCAAATTTGTGCAGATTAAGTGTTGAATTGTGCAAAATAAGTGTTGAATGTGCACTGTTCACTGCCTTTCAGTGGAAAAGTTTTCATTCCCTGTACAGAGGGAGTCATTATATGCTATGACGGCAGACAGGAATGAAATTCTGTAGTGGTCCTATTTACAGTAGAAAAACAGTCTTCCACTAAAAACAATGTTGTCTTACATGTGAGTGACTGATTAATCCGGTTACTCAGATTATCAGTTTATCCATATCCTATATTATTATTTATCCCCTGTAGCAGGTGTCTGTTGAAATTTGTTACATGAAGTACTTCACTAGCAGATAGCAGGTGGATTTTGTCACAGATTTACTGTCAATGGCATTTTTAAGGTGGTTAGAATTGCTGATCACCAAATCAATAAAATTTGCTCCACAAGTTAAAAATTCCACTTGCTGATTTTAGATTAGCAGCTGAACAGTAGCACCCACGACTGCTTTCTCCTTCTTAATCTAAAAACCGGTTCTCTTTTTTTATGTGGCTCTACTTTATTCATCTTTTAAAGGAACAGTTAAATCACTTATTATCTCACCAAACATTGCTGTCATTTTTTTACTTTTGCATCCTAAAGTACTTCAAATTCTTTTCTTTTTTTTTTAAATCAGAGAATGTAAAAACTCCCACATAGGGTCCTGCTTTTCTACCTACCCTTGCAAAGCTTTTAGAGGAAGGAAGTCTCAGAGGCAGGCAAGGAGGTCTATGCATTTAACAGAAACCCTGGAGCCAGACCTAACTTCCATTCATACTGATGCCAAGAAACTGTGGACCTCGGGTTGACTTCCTAATGAAAGAGAGGGAGAGAATGTAGAAGAAAACAAGATAAGGAAAAACAGTCATGTATAACTTAGTAGGATTTCTTTTAATACTCTAAGCCAATTCCATTGTTTGGTTCATTTGACATGAGAAGTAATTGGATAATGAACATAGCAGAACTCATTTAGCTGAAAGTCCTGTGACATCATCAGATACACAAGATGGCATTACTCAAAGGAAACTGATTATTTTCACAGAAGTCTGACAAAAAAGGGGGGCTTACATGTTAATCAGTACACCTGTATAAGGGAAAAGTCTGTTTTTTGCATAAATTTTATGTACTTTGATTATTAGGTTTGTGCAGTTATTTATTGTTTTTTCTGGGTAGGAATGTTTGCTATGTTAAATTAATTAATGTAATATAGCAGATAGCTCACCTTCAAAGTATCACATAATCCTATTTTACCAGGTTATTAGAATAATGTCTTTACATAAATTATAGAACAAGTGAAAAAGCCTTTGCAGTGATATCAAATAACAGTGATCCGAATCTATCAGTGGACTAGATGCAAATAATGCTTAAAGCTCCCGAAATACAGCAATCTACCAGACACAGGCCATTGCTAGAAATGATTAGGAGTTCTTGTGACCTATATGAAGTATTTGCACAGTGAAGCAGCAACAGGAGAAACAATCAATATTCAAGGAAATATTATAACAGAAGAAATATTTGAAATGGAGAGTGATTCATAAAAGAAGATGTTTCTATTTGTGCTGAGAACACAACTTGTCAGTCTTGAAGTTTGAAGCCAGAACCTTCTTGCTGTGAGAAAATCGCTAACCACTGCACCACTCAGCCACATAAATGAAACCGTGTGTTTGAAATGTTGATTCTACAGCATGTATTTTGTTATGTCACATGTTCTGCAACAGGATATTAAGGACAATGTTAAGGTAAAGTGCTGTTAAAAGCCTGTTAGTCTTTATTTGATGCAAAGCCCTTGGATGACCAACAAAGATTAGCTTATGTATTTAAATTGAGTTGCCATGTGTAAAGACATTGTTAACAAAGTAGATGAGGGGAACCATTTTAATATAATGCAATGACAAGTGTTTGTCAGTTTCTGCAAAACATCTTTGTAATAATGCATATCCTCTAAATGAGGTCGGAGGTCAAATAAAGTTCTCTACCACCTTGTGAAACTTTTCAAGAAGCTCTGGGAAATAACTTTTGCATCTGTGTCTGGCTTGCGTAATTATGTATATTTGTGAGCATTGCTGGAGAAAGAGGTGACAGGAATTACCAAACAGAGAAAAGCAATTGGGCTTGGAGAGTAAACATGGTCAGCTTTTCCCTCTCCTCATCATTAACCCACCCCCAGTTGGTTTGCTCATCTCACCACAAAGCATTCGTTTGATGTCGTCTAGATAAACAAGGTTATTTACAGTGCTGAGGGGATACTTTGCCCCTCACTGTGAGGCCCTCCTCTGGGAGGACAGAGTGAGGTATGTTCACGGTGTGTGTCAACGAGTATGTGTACAGTGTGGGACAGCATCAGAAGCTTTTTCTCAAACGCAGAGCAAAACTTTAATTGGACAGTTCGGATCCACACCATCCACCATGGCGATATGGACAATGTAATTGAGACCTTATGTCTCACAAGACACTTAGTTTGAAAGATTTTGCTTCTCTGATCTAGTGCAGTGGGGAAAAAACCCTAAAGAATGGAAAATGTTTATATATGTTCTCCTTTTAGTGTAGTTTAGAGGACACCAGAGCACACATCAAACAGACTCTTACGTTCTTTTCACTGTCTGTATCTATGCATACTTGCTTCTAATCTGCGTATGGAATTGCTGATGGGTGCAATTCTATGCATGTCCTGTCCATGGCCTATTTTAAAGGGACCCATTCACTTCAAAGGTATATCAAATATACATGAAATACAGTGTAATCTCTTGAAAATAAAATGGAATTGGTCATGATGTCTATCTGAAACCATTTGCTTACTCCTGTACGCGAGTGTAAATGACCCCTGCACAAGGCAGATGATATTGGTAAACATTGCCATCTGGAGGCGAGCGAGAGCACAGAACACTTGATCTCAGTCTTTTCCACTTTCTATGAATCAGTGTCTAAAGTATTGTAATGTGCAAGATCATTCCTTTGCTTACAAGGTCTTGTTATCGTTATTATAAACAGAACCAAGACAAGATGTAAAACAGGTGAGTAAGAGATACTAAGCCGGTGAGCTGGAATGGTTTTGCTGGAATACCTTAGTATTCAGCCAATATGATTTGATAATTGAAGATAAAACACATAGGCTACTCACTGGCGAATGGGCACCTTTAACGTTTAGATAAAGGTATACTGGATGGCAACAGTTAATCCAAAAGTTATTCGAAAGTGATATCATATTTTACTGTTGCTTCATAGCAGTGTTTGGACATAACTCATAAGAAGGTAAGACTTGGTGAGGAAAGTAGGAATAGAGAAAGAGGTTGCTTATCGAAGGATCACCATGGTAATGCATTGCAGGCAGTGTGTTTGTGTGTATGTTCACGCCTGCCCCTCTTTCATTATTTACACACTTTGGTTCCTGTATTTGCTTTGATTCCGTCTATCAGCATCAGCCGATTATGAATAAAAAACCTGATCTGAATGGTCTTATCTTAATCCTGAGTTTTGGAATTATGCACCAATACTACTTAGTCCTCTACATAAATCACAAATAACAAAAATCTAACATCCCCACTTTCCTGCTTCCCTACTGCAGAAATGCATTGTACAAACTCACTCAGGTCCTACAAAACTCACACAGGCATGCTCATTCACACAGTAAGTTCAACAATAACTGTCTGATTTGGGGGTCACAGAATACATCACCTTATTGTTTCACCTATTCAGACTGAAGTTCGGGATTAAAGCATGGGATCACCTCAGGTCACTTTTATGATGTTCCTGTCTGGTAGCATAAAGATTGCTTTCTTTGCATGACTTGGGTTATTTGCCTTCATGGTTGATGGTTAAGCTTCAGCCCTTTTTTTGTGATTTAGTGACATGTGTTAAGAAGGATTTCCTGATGTGTGAGGTCTCGAGGATGGATTGGGAAAGACAGCCCACAGTGACAGTGGAGGGTTGTATGCATGATCAGACCAGGATTGTGTCTTACATCTCAAATATATATATATTGTGTGTGTGTGTGTGTGTGTGTGTGTGTGTGTGTGTGGTAGACACTGCAGGAGAGTCAGTCACCAGTGCTGGTATTTGGCTTGATGTGCTGCTTGGTTGATCAGAGGGTCAGAGCTATAGAAGAGAGGATGGCTTACATCGGAACTCACATTGTATTGAACACAACAGGGCAGTAGCAGATGGTTGCTGAGCCAAAGTGGCTCACACCCATACAGAGTGTCAAAGATCCTATAGAAACTAATTGTGAATTTCAGATCCAGTACATGGATAATAGATATGACATTCATTTCTCACTAGAGTTTGTTTTGTTATTTGAATGAAGAGTTGGTTCTGGAATACCATCCAATTAGACACTTTTCTGTAATACAGATTTGCATGTAGCGGTGGTAATTGTGGTTGTAACTGAGGAGGCCTGATGTCTAATTGGATGGTTGGTTCTGGAATACCATCCAATTAGATGTCACTTTTCTGTAATACAGATTTGCATGTAGCGGTGGTAATTGTGGTTGTGATTGAGGAGGCCTGATGTCTGCTACTCAGACTTGAGGCTCAAGGACGCAGACTTTTGGATGTGTGACAAAGCAGGTCATTTGTTTTCCACAACGAGCTTGCTGACTTCCTTCCTGCAATGTTTAAATGCCTTGGGGGCAAGCATTTAGTTCTTGTGCAGAAGATTCCAGGATTCTTCTGCTGAATGTGAGAAAGGCCATATGTTTTGGTCAAGATCGTGCAAGCCAAACAAGAGGTCTGCTCCATGTTTGTTTTCAAATGAATATACACTCACTGAGCACTTTATTATAAATCTGGACACCTACTCATTCATGCATTTATCTAATTAGCCAGTTATGTGCAGCAGAGCAATGTACATATATAATCATACAAAAACGGCCCAGTAGCTTTGGATAATGCTCAGATCAACCATCAGAATGGAGAGGAAATGTGATCTCAGTGATTTTGACCATGACATGATTGTTAATGCCAGATGGGCTGGTTTGAGTTTTTCTATTCTATAATATTATTTCTATAGTATTTCTATAACTACTGATCTCCTGGGATTTTCATACACAACAGTGTCTAGCGTTTTCTCAGAATTGTGCAATAAAGAACAAACAGCTAGTGGGCTGCAGTTTTCTGGACCTATATGCCTTGTTGTTGAAAGAGGTCAATGGAGAATGGACAGACTGATTCAAGATGACAGAAAGGCTACAGTACCTTAGATACTCTTAACAATTGTGGAGCAGCAAAGTATCAAACCTTGAGGCAGATGGGCTATAAAAATGGAAGAACATGTTGGGTATGATGTCTGTCAGCCAAGGCTGCGGTAGGCACAGGGTCACCAAAACTGGACAGCTGAGGACTGGAAAACCACAGCCTGGTCTGAGGAATCTTGATTTCTGCTGAGGGAAGCACATGGTATGGTCAGAATTTGGCACCAGCAGCATGAATCCATGGACCAAGTCTGTACTGGGTCAACAGTTCAGTTTGACAGGGATAGTGTAATGGTGGGGGAAGTGTTTTCTACCATTCAATCATTTCTTGAATGCCACTGCCTATTTCAGTATTATTGTTGACCAGGTGCATTCTTACATGGCCACAATTTACCTTTTCCTTTGCTAACTATTCACAGTGCACCATGTCACAAAGCAAAAGTCATCTAAAGCTGGTTTCTTGAACACGACAGAGTTCACTGTTGTTCAATATCCTTCCCAGTCAGTCACAGAATCAGAACAGGAAAGTCACAGACTTGTAGTGCACCTGAGAAATTTGCAGGAATTGTGAGATGCAGTGAACTCAGTCTTTAGTGGACTTACTAAGATTTGAGTTCAGGCTCACTGTGGGCTTACTGGAGAAGGTATGCTGAAGTGGGTATCTTCAGGCCAGTGTTTCAGGGGAGACTGAGGGTTTGGATTCCAGGGCATAGGCTGGCATGCAGTGGTGTAGGGTGTTAAGGAGAAGTTGGACTCTCATTAAAGAACACAGGCATACATATTATCATATTACTTCATTCAGAGTAAAGAGGAAACTGGAGATTAATAACACAGATAGAACATTTGGGGTTTGGAGGATTCTGGTTTGTGTGTTCTGAGATTTTTGAAAGTTATTGTGATCATTATTTAAGCTGCCTGAATGTAGGAAATGAACAGAGTTTACCAGATTCTCTCCAAAACACATTTCTCAAATGCTTCCTCTACATGACGTTCACCCGCTAATGTGATTCGAACACAGCATACAGACATAAACACATTACTGTCGTGCTGTTTCCTTTTATTTTACATACAGCCAGATCCAGATCTAACAAATTCTTGAGTCATTGACCTCAGGCTATCCTGTAACTTAAGCATGTGATTTGATGACAAATCATGCTGATAATCCAATAATTACTACAAGCTGTCTGTTTAATTGTATTCCGTACTGAAATGGCTAATTTTTACTCTAAGTGGGTAACAGAGCCACAGTGTGACAAGTCTAGGATAGTAGCGTTTGTGTCACTAGAGATTATTTTGAGGTGTAACTGAGAAGCGTGTTAAAAATGTTCTTGGTATACCACAGCAACAGTCTCAGACTAAGCTATAAAGGGTCACTGGACATAGCAGCAACAGTTTACAAGCAGACTGGGCTTGGTTTGAGCTTGATTATTTTTGTTGTAGCTTGAGTTTTCTCAGCTTGTACAGCAGAGAGGCTGTGGAGGAACACTCAGTGGCTTTGTGTTTGGGAAATGAAGGAATGTGCATGTATCCTTCATACCTTTAGATTTCTGGATGGAACTCAGTGTTCGAGGTCATGTCTGTTTCTCTCATCTTAAGGAAACTTGATACTTTCGTGTAATTTTCTCTTTTTAGTAGTGTTTGCTTTTTGTGTGGATGTGTCATCCTTCAACAAGTCTGAGTTTATTTTGCTACCCGATTAGAGGAGCTTGAAGTGCCTGATTGAGAGCAGACGCCTTTTTGTGACTAAGCAGTGGCTCGTAGCCTCAAACAGAAAATATAAATGCATTAATAAGAGTTTCAAATCTGATAAAGGTAATATATATGCTACAGTAGCTCTTCTCTGGGATCACACCAGATGTACTAGCCTTCGCTCCCGATGCGCATCAATGTACCTTGGGCACCCATGACACTCTTGCCAGTTCACTAATTATGTGCCCTCCCTTACATTAGAAAATGGTAACTTCCTACAAACAACTGCAGCAAATTATAAGCCTCACTCACTGTACATTTATTTTCTGTACTAGGGTTGTGTTCTCTGGCTGAGCTCTGTTTTTACTCATTATAGAAATACTTGCAATCATAAATATAGTACATATATTGTTCTGCCCAGTAACTCTCCATTTGACTGCCCTTTTTCTCCCCAGCAGGCCTGAGACTATGCATTTCTTTTAACACTTTAGTGCCTGTGCAATGTTTATTCCAACAGCTCTGGTTTTGCAATCAGCCAGCAGGCAGCACTCATTTGATAGGCACTTTTAACACCAGCAATGATGTGTAGAGTGCTCTTGGCCATATGCCCACTCTGGAACACACATGGTAAAAGCATCAAGGTGCTCAATGTTTATTTCAGCAGTGCCACTGTAGTTTTCTAATCAAGCTTCTGTTTTAATAAGGATTGTCTTGTGTGCTGCCATTTTCTCTCAGTAATCTAATAGAAGTAGAGATATGCTCCCCAAGCCTCTTATCACGTATTTATTCTCTGGGCCACAGTATTGGAATGCATATTGTAGGTGGTTAAGCCTGGGCAGACTTTTGAGAAGGTTGTAGGCTTTCATTTAACTGATATGACAAAAGTCAGTAATAATCCTGTTTTTGGGGGAAACCCTTGATATATACAGTACCGGTGTACATTTCATCAAGAGCACATTTAGACTACAAATAGAATGAATTATAATGAAGTCTAACTAAAGAGTCCAGATGCAAAACCCAGTAAGTCTACTTGACCTCTTTTGTTTTAAAACAATGAAATTTTCCTGGTGGTAAGGGTAGACCTCAATTATTTCTCCTTTTTTTATGGAATGGTTAAGGGGCACTGAACAAACCATCATATTGTTCAAAATAAACCTTTATTTAAAAACTCAGTAATTACCAAATTTTGTTTGCTTTGTCTGCAAAACATGGTAATTCCACCTTTCAGTTGTTTGCAGAACTCAGTAAGTCCATCTCTAAAGATTACTCTTTCTAAAATGTTGCTTAAAATAACACAGTTTACAAGTGAATACTGATTTAAAAATGTACAAAAAAGAATGCAGCCAGGAACACTAAACTAAACTAATTAATTAAATAGATTTACTGAGGTTAACCTTTGATTTTAGCGCACTAACATAGCGAATATGGGCGCATCCATCTTGTGCATCATGTAATCTGAGGCACGTCTGTGATTGGCACTCTGCGGATTACCTGGTTTTTCCATACAAATGCTGATGGCGCTTACTGGCTTCTGCAAACAAACCGAATATTGGCTTAGATTTACTATAGTACTAATGGGGTTTTGCAGCAAAATGTATTTCTTCATCGACTGCTGGGTACCCGAGATTTTTATATGCAATAGTTATTGCATTTTTCAGGGATTTGGTGTATATGGGTTTTTGCATCTGAACTCTTTAACTACTGTTTTTCAAAGGCATATTCTGCTTGCAAATTACATCTGTCAGCAGTCTTTCATGATGTGAGTAATTAAAAATATATATTTTTGGATGATATTTTGTATTGTGCTTTCTTTACATTTATGGGGGGATTTGCCCCGAGTACCAAGAGAAAAATGTTTCAAAACAAGAGCACCGATTTTATTTCTTTTTTTTTTTTTTATCACTTTCCAACATGAATAAAGGTTCATGGGGTTAAAGAGGGCCTTACTATGGACCCGGTAATTGGAATTTCATGAACAGAACTATAAAACACGACACATCTCATTTGTAAGTGTAAAACCTTTCTGTCCTGCAGTACTTTAGATGTTGTTTTAACCTTATGTAGGCAGCCATTTGACTTTTATAAGTGACGTGTTGTTATTCAGGAAATGATTTTGTGTGTGTGTGTGTGTGTGTGTGTGTGTGCGTGTGTGTGTGTGTAAAAAGAATGGCTAGTTCTTGTGTCCAGCTGCTCCTAGGTATTATTGTTATTGTGAATAAGAGGTATAGATTGCATTCAGACCTATTGTATAGAATATTTACTATATTTACTATATTTGTATTACTTATTTACTCACTGGACTTATTAGCTGTGTTAAAGCAGGAAGATTACTACCTTGTCATAGACCCTGACCCGCTTGGATGGTAACTAATGGCATCTCTCTCACTCACTTACTCGTTTGCCAAACTGCTTAATCCTATTAGGGTCACGGGGAGGCTGAAGCCTATCTGGGCGAAGGTGAGGTACACACTGAACAGCTTGCCAGACCATCACAGGGCCAACTCACACAACCATTCATTCTCACATTTGCATCTAGGGGCAATTTGGAACATCCACTTAAATAAATGTGCATGTCTTTGGACTGTGGGAGGAACCGCAAACACGGGGAGAACATGCAAACTCCACACAGAAACATCTGAGCCTGGAACTCAAAACCAGGACCTTCTTGCTGCGATTCAGACGTGTTAACCACTACGTTAATTGCATCTGATGTTACCTAAATATGTTTTCATATTGTTTAAGCAGTAAGCATCAAACAAGAACTGGCACAATACTGCATCTCAATCCCCACTGCTTTACCCTTTCAATCTACTGTTTCTTTGTCTTTCTGACACCATCTTTTTCTTTCAGTCATCCAGGGTCTTGGGCTGAGATCCAAGTTAACACTGGATAGCTTTACACCATAAAGTTTGCTCGAAGCAATCTCAGTTACATCACGTATTCGAAGCTATGCAAACACCACTGTGAAACCACATAAAATTCTTTTGGTTAGCTTGGTGGAGAAGGTTTTGGCTTTCACTGTGATGCATTCTATATGCATTAACTATGTATATATTTCTTATATTCTATATTTGCAGCCTTTTCACTTCAAGCCTATGGCAGTGTAGCAGCTCCAGTATAATGTCTTACACATGTGTAGGATCTGGTAGGTGTTAATGCAACCCTGTTCTTTTACATCTAATTTTTTTCATGATAGATAAGCTACGTTAAGGGCCTGTGACCAAGGATTTTCCTGTTGTGCATGGATAAAAAGTGATAAGGTATTTCTCCCTGTTGCCCTGTGGATATTTATGTGTCTCCAAACACACTCTGTTTTTCTGATAATAAAGTCAAATTCTCTGCTCACATCCTGGCTATTTCTTTTGTGTTGTTGATTCCCTGTGCAGGACCCAATTAAAGTGGAAATCATGCGAGAGCTTGCCATGTCAACCAGAGTACATTTCAGTTCAGTCAGCTCATCAAAGGAAGTACAGTCAGAAGAAGCTCTTATTAAAGCCTGTGCACCAGAGCAAAGTCTACCCACACTTTTATAGTATCTCTTAACTCAAGGAAAGGCTACCTGGATTTTGAAGCATGTGCCATTCCCTTGTTTCTATGAATCTGGAACATCCATTCACTGGGCATTTGGACTATGTGATGTGGTGTTAGCATGTGCAGTCATGTGGAAATTGGATTACAGAGTAAGGCTAGGTGTTCCTGTGCAGTCTCCATTGCTGGATTCTGGATATGTCATAGGCCTGCAATTATGGACACATTTATATGGGGTTTCAATTTAATTTTTTTAACTGAAAAAGGAAAGATTTATGTGTTGGTCCAGCTCACGAATCATCTCAATGGATTGGAGTAGGAAGCTTTTCATCTACCCAGACTGGAAAAGGTGGTCAGATTTTTAATGTATACTATTTCCTCTTGAGAGCAATTTAGTAAAATGATGGTACAGTCAGGTTAATAGTGGCTTTTCTGGCACCATCACAATGGGGTCTTTGTGGCGATATGCAAGAGGCTTGAGGTAATTATTTAATCTCAGGCTTAGTGGCTCAGTTCTCCATATTTAAGGACTGTTTGTGAAAATATCTCAGCTTCTAGCTTGCCACAAATGAGCCTGAAAGATTGTAATGTGTGCATATTAAATCAACTTTCGAATTTCTATAAAACTAAAAACTTGTCCTTTTGAGAAGCTAAAATTAACCAAAGGTTAAAAAATGCAGAGAAATATAACACTGCCAAGAGCTCTGAAAAATAAATTGAATAATTGTTAAAACTGCATAGCTGAATCAGATCTTTTTTTTTTTTTTTGGATTACAGTATATATGTATGTTTTGTTTTATAGCATTGTTGGCATATGTGGTTCCCTGTTTGCACATTTTGATTTTACGATGTCAGCACAGAGGAGACCTAAGAGTAAGTGAAAATGACTCATGTGGTGATTTACCTGACTTAGTTTGCCTACTTTAGGAGTGTGAATGATGGACTGTGGGCTTCTCCCCACTTGAGTTTATTGTGAAAATATCTAAACCTGATATGGTTTTTGTTTACTGTTTATTGGACCCAGGAGGGTAGAAGATGTGCCTACAAAATGGTACCCCTTTATATACAAAGTCTCCACAGGTTTCTAGAAAGTATTTCTTTTTGGAGATGTATATTTAAGGGTGGCATGGTGGCATAGTCTTAAGCACATCCACTTCACAGCATGAAGGTTCTGTTTTCGAGTTCTCGACATGGGGTGTTTCTGTGTGGAGTTTTGCATGGTCTCCATGTGGTTTCCTCTGGGTACTCCAGTTTCCTCCCACAGTCCAAAAACATGCACATTAGGTGAATTGGCTGTTCCATATTGAACCTAGGGGTGAGGGTGAATGTAATTGTTTTGTGTGTGTTGGCCCGGCGATGGACTGGCGATCTGTGCAGGGTGTACCCCATCTTCGTCCAGAGCCACTACTCTAGTAGGATAAAGCAGTTTGAAGAATAAATGCATGAATGAATGTATATTTAACAAGGTCATATATAAAAGATGTGAAACACCATAAAACAAATACTTTTGGAAAAGCGTTCAATACAATCTCAAACAGGACTTGTACACATTTGCAAAAAACCCCCCGAAAAAATAAAAAAATAAATTAAAAAAAGCAATGTCAATTTTATAAATTAACTAAAAATCCACAAAAGGTTACATGAAATTATTGACGATTATTAATTGTATTAATTGCTAGACACTTTACACATTTTATTTAAGGATTGACTAGATTGTTCATAAGGGCATAATGTATTATTTATATCTTTAAACATATCAATACTATTTCATGCTGAAAAATAAATTTGGAAGTGGAAAGTATAATCCTATGTTCTTTAATCATAATCTCATAATGAGAAATTTTAAATACATTTGAGAAATTTTCACCTTCCCTGGAAACCATTTTTGCAGTTTAGTTATGTTCTTAGTTAATTACTGTTTTTCAAAATCTACAATCGGAAGTTAAAAAAAACATCCCACAGTAATCTTCATGCCAACAGAACCCCAGGCCAAGTGTTTTATTAAGGTTCTTATCTTCCCCGCTGCTGTGACATTCCTGTACTATGCTTATAATGCAGAAGGCGGAAAGATGACACATGTGTTCTTGGCTGGTGCGGTGTCTTACAGGGGCTTTCAGAAGAAAGGGATATCTGGCCAAGGATAAGAGGAGTGGTGGGAAGCAGGGCTTGGGTATTTTGGGGTATACAATTTTAGGACCTCTGGAGTGGAATTAGATGCTTTCAAAATGGTGTCCCATTTGGTCTGAGCTGCCTAGTGTAAGCCGTACAATAATGAAAGCAAAAAAGTCATGGCCATGTCGTGTCACCTAAGAAAAATTAGTATATTCCTCATATTATACAGTTTTTTTTTAGATATTGCACATTGTGAAACCATATCCATTAAAGAAGTGTGACAATGTAAGAAATGTAAAGCATCAAATAGCTTTAATTTTGTGTGTGTGTTGTTTTTCACTATGGACAGGTTCCAAGGCAGAAGGTTCTTGTATTTTTGTGTAACAGTTTCACATTGTGTCTGCAAATGACTGAGTACTGGTGAAAGGAGATCTTGTTCTGTACTTTAATTAATATTGCATTTTACTATGTGCTTACAGAAATATATGCAATAAACTGAATGTTTAATAATTCATAGTAAACAGAGAAACACTTCAGATTCATGTAGACACTTGTATATTCAGTATATTTAAAGGCATTGCTTGATGTGCCTTTTGACAGAGGCTGTCTAAAGATGTCCCAGAGCAACCCAGCAGAACAGGAAGTGGTAGTGAGCCCAGAATGTGTCAGGAATCTGAGTATACACTTCCACATGCTTGTATATAGGGTTTCACCTTTCACGACCACCAATCTTCTGACCTCGGTGGCCTGACTCTACACTAAAATGGCTACTCATGCCAGCACTTTTTGATACCGTTGCCAATCATTCTTAAAAGGATCTCCACTTTTTGCTTCCTGTTTATCACGTGTCTGTGGTAATAATTTATGAAATTTATGAAGATGTATTTTATTTATTTATTTATTTTTTGTCCAATAGCATTAAAGTGATTTCTGTTGACAGACTGACAAACATTTTTATTGCTCATTCTACATTGTGCTGTGCCTCTCCCTGAGTGTGAATATATGGCTTCAGTCAGGCAACAAATAATTTTAATGCCTGGTCTAATCAAATTCCCAGTCTGGATTAAGGAGTATGAAAATGTGAGACTTGCAAATTAAGTAAAAAGGATAGTATGTTAGTAAGTAAGGTTTATTAAGTCCGTATAGGTATATGGTCTGTACCAAAGCATTTCTCACTCTCTCTCACTCACTCATGACCCGAACCCCTTAATCCTACTAGGGTTACAGGGAGGCTGAAGCCTATCTCAGCTAACATTGGGTGAAGGTGGGGTACACCCTCAACAGCTCGCCAGACCATTGCAGGGCCAACACACACACACACACACACACACACACACACACACAAACAACCATTCACACTAACATTCACATCTAGGGGCATTTTGGAACAAACAGTTAAATTAATGTGCATGTCTTTGGACTGTGGGAGGAAACAAGATTACCTAGAGAAAACCCAAGCTCAGGGAGAACATGCAAACTCCTCACTGAAACGCCTGAGCCCAGGGCTCGAACCAAGGACCCTTTTGCTGTGAAGCAGACAGGCTAACCACTACGCCACTGTGCTGCCACAAAACATTTCTAACCTGTAAAATTACATTGTACAAATACACAAATTTATATTTATATAAGAAAGAAATTGGAAGCCATAATGACTAAAATTAAAAAGTCCTAATTTAATTTGATCCCAGAAAAGCAATGCTAATTTTCACGTGAAACAATTTTCAAAAGAAGTTTTGCATGTAGCTCTTCCTAATCGAAACTCAACTGTATTTCAAAGACACTCCCCCCCCCCAAAAAAAAAGTAATTAAAGTATTGTCACAATTACATACACAATTAAAATATTGTCTGTAATTGTGTATGTAGTATAATAGAATTCATGGGGCAGGTTGGTTCAGTGGTTATCACTGTCGGCTCACAGCAAGAAGGTTTGGGTTTAAAATCTCAGCTAAGAACGGAGTTTGCATGTTCTCCCTGTGCTTGTGTGGGTTTCCTTCCACATATGTTAGATAAACTGGTACTCTGAATCGACTATAGGTGTGAATAAGGCTTGAAGAATATTGTCCTTTCATGATGTCTCCATAGTATAATGCTTTGGAGTAACACAGGGTCAGTGTGACAATATGCGACTGTACGTTATCATTTCTTATGACTTGCTTATAACTGGTTTCAGTACACTGCCTGTTCTTGTTTGACCACATATTTCTTATGTGCTCCATTCTGACATTTTTCTACAAAAATACCACTTGCCACTTTGACAGCAGTTTTGATAAATATCTCCTCTAATTACTATAAAAGCATAAGGCTTTCAAAACAGGAAAGAAAAGAATAATTCACCCATGGGAAAGGTTTGTCACTGTTGTGAACACACCATTACTTACGCCTGTCTTAGTTTTTGCACTTCTAGATTACAGGAAGGACAGGTCAGAATTGTTCTTTCTTTTCAGTAGAGTACATTATGCTTTCCTGGGATGTTTTTGTACACAGACCAAGGAGACATACAAGTTACAGGTGATTGCTATATATTTCTTGTTCCATTTATTTCCATTATGGATCTCTATGGCTGGGGTTCATCTCCATGTCTTTGCTGTTTTTCCTTGGGCCATTTAAAAGCAAAGCAGCCATACGCCAACTTCCATTTCCACGCCATTTTAAACGTAAGCAGCCTGGAAAGCAGTCTACTATTCTGTCCTTATGTATTCTGCCTAGAGGAAAACAGCTTGATATAATCATTTACTTTCAGAAAATGTAGCTGCCTGTCACAAATTGTTTGATGGATTAGGTCGTGCTTGTACCGTTTTCCAGACTGATGGCTGAATGAGTTCTTGAAGAGATGAGTTGAATAATTTTATCTGACACAAAGTATTTATTTGTCATAAGTGATTTTTCACTTTCCTGCATGAAAATTTGGAATATACCAGTATTTTATGAGTTATTGCAATCGTTATTTTTCTGAAACAAATTTCATTAAGATTATTCTTGATAAAACACATTTAAAAGAAAGGGTTTTTTATCAGTCCATGATGCAGCGCATACAATAAATCAATCACTTGGAACTAGATGAAACTGCTCTGTAATTTGCGGTTAGCAAATTAGATTTTTTAATACAGGATTCTAAATATTATCATCATCTAATAATGATTTCTCTCTCTCTCACATACACACTGGGCGTTTTAAGGAGTATAAAGTAAAGGAAAGCAATGTAGTGACTGTAGCAGCTGCAAAAGTAGTACTTTAGTAATAAATTAGTTAGGGTTTTTACTTTAAGTGCAGTGTGTGATAACTATATCCCAGTAGTGTGCTGTGGTACACAAGCCACTGCCTTCCCCTCTGCTGTCAGCAGTGTTTAAGACTTACTAACACACTGCCAGAAAAACCAGCTGGATCTCTTGATGGGCACTGACATCAGGCCTGTGATCTACTACTTTATAAACACAGCTCTGAAATTAAACTGCTTTATTTATGCGCACAGCCGACAGTGTGACTCAGTACAGAATATGTTTACCTTCACTACAGCTTTTTTTTGAGTGTTTTAGACTGAGAGGGATAAAAAGAGTCATAAGGGATGCACTGATAACTCCTGTACTAACAAAAAGTTCAGCCAAGCCATGCTATCTAGATACACAGATTTGTCACTTTTTTTAATACAGGTCAAATATAGTCCTAGCTGATATCAGCAGGGTAAAGGGTCCAGGGTTGTTAAACTCATTTCCATTTCCATTTATCAGTTTTTTCAGATGCAACATAAAATCAAGATGAGTGTTGAGCCTTGCACAAACACCAAGTGTTAGCTTTGTGGGAAAGGGCTTTCAACTCACAACTTGTCAATGAGTATCTCAGAGAAACTAACCACTGAATCACCATTAATTTGATCGATTGCTAAAATGATTTGTTACAGCATATGACTAACAACAATCTTTCTTTTTCTCTGTTGCAGGACCTCCTGTAAGTACAATAGTCCTGTTGTCTATGTTGCTTGGATTGCGGTAAAGTAACCCCAAACATTGCATGGTGTCTGTTTGTGTGTGCTCTCTCTGTGTGTGCTGTGTGCGTGTGTGTGTGTGTGGTCTCTGTGTGTATGAATATGTGCTGGCATGTTGTATGTCAGAAGTCACCTTGTCACCTTGTTACATACATGTGGATGTAAAATTAAACTATATTTCACAGGTTTACACTGTTAGAAGGGTTTCTTTGTATAACTTTCAAGACATGCTTAGAGGGCATTCTGATAAGTAAACAATCTGTATTGGTTTCTTCAGAGAGATTGTAAAGGTATCTGCAAACAGACA
>JBCNYH010000027.1:34332479-34344765 GCA_039654325.1 Tandanus tandanus | reverse complement strand
TGTGTGTGTGTGTGTGTGTGTGTGTGTGTGTGTGTGTGTGTGTGTGTGTGTGTGTATGTGTTTGTTATATTTATATGGGGATTTGTCTTATTCATGTCCATTGGCACCAGTGATACTTCATGAGCATGCAAGTACCACCTCTCTTTGGCTATGGGGTGCTGGCAGCCCACAGAAGCTCAATCCCACTAGCCAAAACAAATTACATGGCTGTTCACGCCAGGCCTGGACTAGTTCATCGAATAGCTGAGGCTGAATAGCTAAAAAATGTATTCATGTTTTTACTATGAGCCCATTTCCGCTGTTTTTCCCCTTTGATATAATGAGGAATTTTTTAAAAAGGTTCTGATGTTATTCATATGAATAACATTTGCATGGGTGTGAAAATGAACATTTATATTATGTATTCATTAATGTTGTAAAGAATATTATGTTTATGTAACACATGTATATATTTATGTGATGTATTCATATATTATATAAACTGTATTGACATGCATTTTTTTTCTTTAAGTGAATAATTGTTAATATATTAATATTACCAGGGCCCACCTGGTTCCAAAGGATTCCCTGTAAGTATCCTTTAAACTAGTTTATGCTATTATATGATTGTATGTGTCTACAGTTATTTGCCATAAATATATCTCTTGAGCATTTTGTACAATTAATCCTCAAAATCACTTTTTATGATACAACATTTTAAAATGTATTTTTATTAGGGTGAACCAGGCCCAAAAGGTGAAAAGGTACAGATAAATCTTTGATTTCATACTTTACTAACTTCATTATTATTATTGTTGTTGTTGTTGTTGTTGTTGTTGTTTTTTCCTTGAGTTTTTTACAGGTCCTCTTTTTTGTATGTACTTTTCAGGGTGTGTGTGGTGATTATACACATCGGGTGAGTGAAATCTTTTTATGTAGGAACTGTTTTACAATGTGCTATGCAATATAATCAATGAATACTTTGAACATTTTAAGAATCCACAAACAATTTGTTAAAATATTTTATTTGGCTTTGCTTCAGTAATTTATCTTTTTTTACCCCAAAGAAGACATATATAGAGTGCTGTAATTACCTGTCTGCAAAATCAAATAAAAGAGGGCAAAGAAGAGTAGAATGATAAATTGGTATAATTCATGATATACATGATGGCATGTGGAGCAGGAGACCCCCAGAGCTTTCTCTGGGGTACTAACATTGCACTGAATAGACAGTTATACAAGCAGCATACAGAAAATGATCTGATAAGACTTTTTGAAAGTGTCAAGAAAAAAGACTTTGTGTTCTACCAAGCTTACAAGTTGTTTAACTGTTACAAGCATTAGCTAGACTCTTTCCTAGGTAATAGTTGTGAAATCCAGTTTATACTAATACATGGGAGTAGCTTTGGTAGTCTATTAATTAAAACAACTAAAAATGTAGAATTAAACCTACTGTAATGTTGAACATAGTATTATAAATTGGAATAAAATTAAGAAATCAGACTGTTGCAAAAGAATTGACTACCAACTAATAATATTAATGTTTAGGGTTCAAGGAATAAACTTCCAGGGAACCATGAAATAGCTTTGGTCAAGCAGGTTCCAGAGACAGCGGATTGTCCAAAGGGTCTTGTTAAGTGCACTAAAAATAAACCACTAAGTGGGAGGTCTGTGCTAATGGGTGGTTACAGTTATGCTGAAGGGAGCCAAAAGTTCAATAACTTTAAGACAGGAAAAGATACTTCTTGAAACAAAGATGGAAATCACTGACCTGAATGCTTGTGTGTCCACGTTTTGGTATGCGCATTCAAATGCACATATGGTTTTGTGTGTGTATATGTATGTTTATGTTTGCGTGTATGGTGGGCCACTTTAAGCAGGGACTTCCAGTGAAAACTCTGGCAGCGTTACGCTCCAGTCAGGCTCTGATGTTAAAGGTTTGTGGGGTCCTCCCTCATCCCCAGAAGTGTGTGGGTGTGTTTCAGCCATGCTGCAAAGAGAGACCAGATAAGGCCTGTCCTTTGACTGAGCTGGGGGAGGAGAGACATAAGAGCCTGTTACCAAATTATATGCAAAAATTAATCAGACTGTTTTTAACACAGCATTTTCTTTTGTTTTCATATTTTGTGCTTTTATTACTATTTGAGTTATGTTTAAATCCATTCTTTAATCTTAAACTGTAATTATTTAACTGTTGGGAAATACCGAGAAGCATTACAAAAAATTTTATCAGGTTTACTGCTTCAGGTATTTGTGTATTTAACGGCAAGTAACAAGAGTGAGGACTAAAAATGGGTACCTTCCAACAGGTCCTGGAAAATTGAAGGGTTTAAGTAGACTAATGTAGATTATTTCGGATTTGGTTAGTGACATTTAGGTGTATACTTTATAATAATGGTGATCTCAACAGAAACGGCGTATTGTCCACCCATGTGCTGGAGGACAGGCCACAGTAAGTCTGTTATTAAACTCTCTTTGTGGCAAGACTGAAGTCTACACAGCACTGACGCAGGACACAGGAACCAGGTCACAGTGGACTGAGATATCTGAATCAAGTACAAATTAAATGTCAATACTATTAAATGATCTGCCCTTTGGGCTGGAATGCTGCATATGATTTGGCTTTCTGTTTAAAATATTTATCTCACCACTGTAATTCAGACAGCTGGGTCCTGTTTGTCAGTTCTCGTGCCTTTTTCTCTCTTTCTCTTCTTTCCACCGTGATCTTTCTTTTCTCTCGCCCTGCCTCGCTATTTCCCTGTTGTTTACTCTTTTGTATTTATTTCTCTGTTTCTTTTTTTTTTCACCTCTGCATCTCTTTGACACCGTTTCCTTCCTTTGGCCTGCTGGTCAACTTGTTGCCCTTGTGACTTTTTGCACTGCGGCCCACCTGTGCTTTGTGACCTGAGCAGATGTTGCCCATCACCGTGCGCAACATGCCCTCAATAAGCCCTCTAATTCTAAAGCGCCTCAAGGTACACCTCTCTCTGCCACCCTTCTTACCCCTTGCCAAGGATGCCAGCCACTGTCGACCAATTGCCAGTGAAACCCTTCCCCGATTCCATTGTAACCCTCCATGGCACCACTGTGCTTGCTAGCCTTCACTTTAAGTGCTGGAAATGTGAGAACAGCAATGGAACTGTTCCATACCTTTATTGAGCTATTCCAACTGCAGTCAAATAGGACAGAGTTATCTGAGATTTTACAGTGGTTTCTCAGTTTGACATTTGTAGTCTCGATTTAGTGTTTATGGGCATACTAAAATACTGACACGCCATTTCTCAAAGCCATGGGCATTTACATTTGAATGTTCAGCCCAGTGCCAAAGCAACCTTTCCAAGAAATTGCAAATTTTCTGTCCTCACCCGGATAGCTCCATGGCAATTTTAGGCAAGGAAATGGGCAATTATTAGTACACTGACAGGAAACTATCTTGGAAAACGCAAAAATGAAACAGGCTTTTCCTGTGCTTTCAGTGATGAAAGGTCCTAAGTCCACAGTGGTCCAAAGGGTTTATAGTAACTGATTAAGACAAACAATATTATCTCAAGATCCGTTTCTATCACATTCTCTGAAGTGTAAAATTGTAACTGATTAACGTTTATTTAAACCTATAAAAACAGAAAACGTTCTGTAGCAGACATCCTATTCTGTAATTTTAATAATGTCAGGCAAGTAACAAAAGAATGGATAGAGAGCTTATTTGCCAGGAAAGTGTGGACGGTACAACCAAGCATATGCAAGCCCTGCTTCCTGCTCTTAAAGACTCTCCGTGCATTCAAACTGTAATGGCCTGCTTGTACACATAATCCTGGCACAGACGACCTCGGCTGGCATCCATCCTCTATATTGTTCCTGCAGGTATATATGTGTAAATGAGCAAGAATAAGCCACCATGTTTGGAGACAACAGTCCTCACTGTAAATGGCCTCTGACAAATGGGAAAAATAGAAATAACTGCCTGGTCTGACAAAGGATAGTGGAATTAGTTTATTAATGGACCTTTTTCTGGAATAATAAATTAAGTACCGAGTGCACAATGTTTAAAAGACAAATATTTAACAATAATATATGGGTCTTTAATTTCTAATTTAGATGGCCAGATAATTTGAAGCTTTACAAGCAACATTTAATTAGAACAACAGAGTCAGAAAAAAAAAATCTTAATAATTAAATTTTCCTGTTTCCATATTCTGCCCTGCGATGGCCTGGCGAGCTGTCCAGGGTGTACTCTGCCCTCGCCCAGAGTCGGCTGAGATGGGCGCCAGCCTCCCCGCGACCCTAAGTAGGATTAAGCGGTTCAGAAAATGAATCAATGAATGAATGAATTTCCATATCCACCCTTGATGTTGTTATGATTTTCCCCCCTTGATTTAATTATTATAAATATTATTTTTTGCTCTGACCAAGTAAAAAAACTAATAAAATTTAAGCAGTACATGCCTTAAATCCAAGTTCTTACTGTTGACATGGTCCTGAGAAAACAGTATGAGTGAGCAGTTTCCTGGTCAGTGGTCAGAATGCTGAAGCTTTTTATGTGACCCGAAACCACACTGGCATGGATCTGATACATGTACAGTCAAAATTCAATGACTGCAATTGTTTTCCAAACATGGTTCTGTCTGTGAAGTTTAATAACCACTGATAGAATAACCATATAAAATACCCCACTCTAGTTGTTGAAAATCATACATGTTTTTACATAAATTTTTCAAGTCAGCCATATGGGTTTGCTTCTATTCCATTTCAGTCCCTGTAACTCATCAGGTAAATTCTGTTTTGAGTTCAAATATATGTTGTAAAGACTGAAATTGAAACAGAACAGATCCTACTGCTGATGTTGAATGTGTTGGACATAATAATATATACTGACTTATATGTTTAAGATTGTATTGTGTTGCCTCTCAGCAGGGCGAACCTGGAGCGCAGGGACCACCAGGCCCTCCTGGTCTCCCAGGGCCTCCTGGTAGCCCAGGATTGACTGGCGCTAATGGGCCACCGGTAAGACTCACTAATGTTTTTCGGCATGTTGTGTCTGATCTTTACTGTAATCCTCTCTTGCTAAAACCTCTCTTATGGTAAATAGATGTAGCCCTTTTATTAGTCATTGCTTGTCTCACTAATATATGGGAATATGTATTATGATTAAGGGAAAACCTGGAGAACCTGGAAAACCAGGAAAAGACCTCAGGGTACGTAAAAGCATAATTAACAGTCTCTCTTTCAGACAGCAAAGATTATAATTTAAACAAATTTTTATCATTCTATTTAGTATTTTCTTATTTACTAATATTTTTGTTTTGTTTCGTTTTGTTTTATTTGTAGATGTTGTCAGGATTGAAGGTAAGCTGATGTTTGGTCAAGAGGAAATATTATATTAGTTAACATTGAAACAACATTGTGATAGTACAAAACACCTTAGTGAACTGTTGAAGTGCCTTAGGAAACATGTGTAAAGACTTTTTACCTTTGGTAAATGTCAATATTTTGATTTGTCAGACCTCACACAGAACGCAGTTAAGAAAGGGTTCTTGTTCAGGTTGATTAATGATCCCTGTACAAACCAAACAATTATTCCATACAGTATTGCAACTTGTGCAGTATTACTGGTACAGAGTCCTAGCTTTAACCTTTTTGGAGTTTTAGTACAGCTGTGTCAATAGCATTTTTCTAGGTGTTGTAAACTGGCCTAAGGTTCAATCAAGGTTCAGCCTCCTTATGCAGACTTATGCTACTAGAACAGAAGGAATATGCTGGATTTCATTGGTCTGTGTTGCTGTTGGATAATTCTCCATTTCCCCTGAATCATTAATTGCAATGGATTGTTTAGACTGGAGAATTTGAACAGTTTTATATAAGAGCAAAGTTATAGTGTATATCAACAGGAGCCAGACATGTTTTTAGAGATATCCAAGCCACTATAAAAAATAACCCTATACAGATTGGCCATAAAATACATAGTATAACATGATATAATTTGAAAATCAACCGAAACTCTTAAAACCAAGCAAAAGAAAATCTAATGATATTTTGTATTCGGTCAGGTAAAGACATGAATGGCAATAATAATGGCTGTATTCAAATAACTGTTTTTATTTTATTTTTACTTTTTAATTTTAGGGAGAACCAGGTGTACCAGGACAAAAGGTAAGTTTCTCAATTCCAAGTCATGGATTACTTTATTATCTACTTTAAGCACAGATTTTTTTTTTATGAATATGGAACTCAATTGTATGAAGACTGTATGACTTTAAAAATATCTGTAAACACTTTTAAAATAAATAGACTTATTTGGAATCTTGAATGCAAAGCAGAACATAGTAATAAATGTGCAAATTATCCGTCATTCTTTTCCTCCAAGGAGCTTCACACTCGCGATTCATTCATTCATTCATTTGCCAACTAGGGTCATGGAGAGGCCGGAGAATATCTCAGCCTCTGGGCGAAGGCGGGGTACACCCTAAACAGCTCGCCAGTCAATTGCAGGGCCAACATGCACACACAACCATTCACACTCATACTCACATCTAAAGGCAATCTGGAACAGCCAATTAGCCTAATGCCCATGTTTTTGGACTGTGGGGGGAAACCGGAGTACCAGGAGGAAACCCATGTAAGCATGGGGAGAACATGCAAACTCCACACAGAAATGCCCACGCCGAGCCTGGGACTTGAACTTAGGACCTTTTTGCTGTGAGGGGGATGTGCTTACCACTACACCACCATACCATAATCAGAGCCATTAAACTGAAGAATTAGTAAAGTAAAAGTCAGCATTTTCTCCTAGTAAGACTGCTGTAACTTCTTTGTTCAGGGCGATCGTGGTGATACAGGATTAACTGGAGCTGAAGGCCCCAAGGTAAGCTTCATTCATCGTTGACCATCATGATTATCTTACAGAACTGCTCATTTCACCCACCAGGAAGGGAAGATGCTGCTCACTTCCCCCGCCGCCGCACATTTTTCCTGATTGTTTGGGAATCGAACCTGTGAATCGAATCCCAAACCCGCTTCTCTAACCATTTGGCCACTGTTGCCCCAAATATAGAGTTATCCCTGGCATTTTTCCTGCCAAATGCCTAAAATTTTGCATGTGCATTTAGATTCACCACTCTAAATTATTCCCTTGACGTCAAAGAAGTATATAAACAAAGCCCACTTAGCCTCTGTGTACACAAGAAAAGACGTGTATACACACACACAAAAATTTGGGATCACTCAGACATTAAAAATGGCACAGAGTATGATTTGCGACAAATATAAAAGTTGTGATGGATTCAGAATTCTTTTGGTGTAGATGCAATGAAAAGTCAAATAATTTATGTAGTGCCAGTTATATGTGCTCCATGGTTGGGTGATTTTTCTGATTTTACAAATTTTGTGTACCTTGTCCATGGTCATATTTTTTGGTTATTGAAAGCATGTGATGAGTAAGTTTTCAGCTCTACATACCCCTTAGCTAACATTCCTTGTGCTATTTGGTTTCTTTTTAGTTATGTGGAGTGTGAAACCAAACCAGATAAAAAAAAAAAAAGTATTTTTTTTCTGTATGGGTCTCTGTTAATGGGCTAATGAGTGAAATAGCCTAAGAAAAACATGTATACACAAATATACATACGGAGGAAGAAAGGCATATTTATAGTGAGCCAACCTCTATCTTCACACTTCATCGTATTGATTTCTGTCTATTTCAAAAACCTTAAGGACTTTCCCATCCTCAAATATGCAGAGTCCTTTTCTCTTGAATTTAACAATGCTTTTATATGCCTTATCCATAACACCCCATTCATGTTTCCTTTCTACATCATATGGTTTTCGATACTTTGCTTTCTTTTTTTGTTCACATGCTCAGCATTTCCTTGAGACAGATCTGGCCTTTGTATGATTGACACTTTATGAGGGCTGCTCACTGTAGCTCAAACTGCCAATGCTTTTATTATATTTATTGAATATAAATGAACTTTACTATTGAATAGCCTATATGTGTCCTACTGTGCAACCTCTATTTTGAACTCTGAAACAACCTGCTAATCCATTCCAGCAATATTGGGCCCTGTAAACTTCAAATTTCTTCCACAGACATGGATATTTTCCCATGCACTCATCCAAATAAGACCTTGAGCCAGATTATGAGTAATCATTTCATATGGGGCACAGCAGATTTTTGGGAAAAACACATTGTTAAGAAATGTTTTTCATCCCAGGTTGAGTGTAACCACTCAATGCATTTTCAGAGAATAAGTTGTCAGTTTGAACATAGTCCATGCCCCCAGGAAGCTAATGTATGATCCTAGCTGTTAGCACAATTTGGTCTTTGTCTCAGCTGAAATGCACCTCCCCTATCTGACATAAAATGCCTCAGACAAGATAGGCCTTGACAAGTGAGTACCTCAGGTCAAGTCAGTTCCCGTTTAAATAACTAGCAGAAAATAAAAAACAGAAAACAGCAATTTATGTCTTTATGCATGGCTAATGCATTTCTGCTTTTTTATTTTTATTTTTATTTTTTTTTTGTTACCTTAGGGATTCAAAGGGGATCAAGGACAGAAGGTAAGACATTTGTGTGTTTTTGTATTTGTACATCTTCCGGGTACTGTCCATTACCAGTACACTGTGCTGAATTTTAATGGTGGAATGTAATACAACTATTTGTATCTGTGTCTGTTTGGTGCTCCAAATGTCCATATCTGCTTCTGTATCTCTGTCAGATAAAGCTACAAGTAGGCGTGGTTAAACCAGAAGGGTTTCCCCCTCTTATTAAATTTGTGAATGCTGGCTCTGACAATTACGCAATCTCAGCTTTATCATTTGAGTTCTGTATTCTAATCTCACTCACCCAGGTATTATTTTAGTTTCTATTTGATTTTCATTAACAAACATTTAATGAAATAATTAACTTTCACATTTTCAGGTTTCCTTGTTAGATTAAATGGGTAAAGTTACTTCCCGTGATATTTGATGTATAAAAACAATGACACAGTCCAAAAAAAGAGTCTCTGCTGTGTATCTCTGTGTATAAACGTGTACTATAAACGTGTGAAGACTAAAAAAGTAAGTGGGTTGGACTTAGTAAGAAAGATGTAGGAGTAGAAATTTGTTATTTGCAAGGGAAGCATCAGTCTGCAATCAGGCTGCCGATTATATTGAAAGGAGTGCTTGGCTAAAGATGTTTTTTGTTTTGTTTTTTCAATTGGAACATCTTTAAAATAACTAAAAATCATCACCAGACACGGGTAGACAGTAACAAAGTACATTTATTTGAGTACTTTACTCAAGTATATTTTTTGAGTATCTGTATTTTACTTGAATAATAACTTTATACTTTTACTCTATACATTTTAACACAAGTACCTGTGCTTTCTACTTCTGTTTTCAATCCAAAGTCATTATTTATTTGTTATGCATTTGAAGGCTCTTCTTTTTTTTTTAAAAGGAAATGTTAAAAAAAACAGACATTACCATGCTTCTGGAAAAGTTCTGCATTACCGGAAGAATTAAATCTACATAAATATATACTCAAAGGAAATGACAACCATTTTATTGAGTCACACAAGATAACCTAAACATTCAGTTAATATTATTCACACAGAGACATAAGACTGCTTGGATCGCTCTTTATCTCTGATTATTGGGTTCTTCCTGTAAGAACACAAAATAACACACATAAATAGGTGCTAGTAATTACACACAGGTGAAACTCGTCAACATGATACCTGCTGGTTCTACCTGACTCCTCTCTATCGCTCATGCTCGTGCTGCCACATGGTCCTTTTTCCAAAAATAAATTAGTACTCTTATGTAAACCACAGTTGCCCTTGTGATGCAGTTTCTAAGGATGCTGTAATTGCATGTTAATGAATGTTATGTTTATTTGTCTTGTTAACTTTTAATCTGAGCACTCATTTACACCTACAGAAAGGAAAAAAACTCCCACATGAGTAACTTTTTTTGTTACATTCTCTGGGATCCCAGTCCAGATGCACACATTAAGTCTTAAACAGATGTCCTGTGAACTTTCTTGGCAAGCCTTCTTAAAAAATAAAATAAATAAATAAATAAAAGGAAGAAGAATATGCCGGTATTGATATAAACATTATATGTTCATTTGGAATAATGTACCAACCCCATTTTCAGAAAACTATTTAATCTTTAGTACCAAGAATTTGATGTCTGTTTATTTTATAAAAAACAAGCTGAAATGCGAACTGATCTGACCATAGCACACAGTTGCACTTTATACTTTTGCACACAGTATACTTTTGATTAATCTGAGATAAGCTCAGGCTTAGACAACTTAGTGGTATTTCTGCATAGAATGGCTTCTTCCTAATAGGTACAGGTTGGATTTCTCGATGCAGCAGCAGACTGTGTTTCCAGTGTATTCCTAAGCCCATGGGACTGTATTTGTTACTGTAGCCTGATGGTTAATTGGAGTCTGCCCTTTACATAGTGAGATGTCTCCAAATTAACAGAATCTTGCACACAATATTATGTATTGTAGATTTGAAAACACCCACATTCTCTGTAATCTTGCTTCTCCTGATGTTGCTCTTAAACTCACTTTGGCACAAAGGAGTGTTCTTGCTTGTAGAGCCTGAAACTTTGGTGGATGTTTCTTTTATACCCATAATACTTCACCTGTTGCCAATTATTTTAGGACTGTTTGTTAAATATTCTGTAAACTTTTTAATTTGAATTTAATTCTGTCCCAACTTTTGTTGAGTGTGTTGCAGGCAACAAATTCTAACTTTGTTTATATTTAAAAAATATAACTAAGTTTGTCAGTAAAAAATGTGACCCCGCACATCGTATCAGGTATTAGGTCACACAGGCCAGTTTTGAGCTAAGAGACAAAAAATAAGCTGCAGCCCAAAAAAAGAAAAGAAACAGTTTTCAGAAATAAGCCTGTAAAGAAATAAAGAAATTGACTTGGTTAGCGTGCAAGGAAGTACATTTTTGCATGTTTGGTTTGAGTGGGTGTTCCTGCCTTTATAAATCCTGACCACGTCCTCTCATCTTTTTATCAGTGCTATTTATCTGGATTTATTTTTCTTTTTTGTATTTATCAACCTTTTCATACTAGAAATCTGCATAAATATTAAAAATAGCTGTAAGTTTGATTCTTTCAATATATTCGAACAATTTCATGGTGTTATTTTTAATATAGAGTGGTTTTTGAAGTTCATTGGTTCTTAGCTTTCTAACACTTTTTTCCCCCTTTTTTTTCAAAATTTTCCATTTCAAAATCTCCTAAATCCCCTGCACATAATTGTCCATATCCAAGCAACTAGACATGCTACAGAAATGTTTTTGGTACCAAAATGGAGCTTATTGAGTATACAGGAATATGGAAATATGCATAACTTAAATGGCCAAATTGTGACTTATGATTTGTGATTTGATGTAATGGGTCACAAATATCAAACAAATATGTTTTCTTTGTACTTTTGTCAGTTAAATAATTGTTCACATGACATGATTTACTGAATGAAAGATTTAGATTTTTGTTGCATTTTGGAAAATATCTCAACTTATTTGGAAATCAAGTTGGTATTTGGTTACACCCTGACTGAATTCAGTGCTACATATTTGAACTATTAGTTGGCTTATTTTAATTGCAACGTTGTCGGTAGTTTAATCCATTTGCAATTGTGATTACACCATGCCTTTTGGCTGTTTTTCAAGGGAAGTAAAAAATCTCTTTACACCTTCTGATGGACAAAATAGCCACGAGAGGCCAGAGAGCATCCTGTCTGTCTAACTAGCTGTTCTGTGCATTGTCTTCTGGAGCCAAATGTGCTACAGAATGTCTAATAGAATGTATCAGTGTTGGCTGCCAGCAGCAGAGTCAGAGACAGGGTGTAGTATCTTAAATAAAGCCTGGGCCCTTATCAGTATGTGGGGAACAGTCTGAGACCAAGTACCAAATATCAATGACACATTTCAATGTAGTTGATTCATATTTCTTGTTCATGGGGTTTAGGAATGGAATTTTTATTTCCCTTCTAATGCTTTCTTTTTGCATTCACACACAGACGCACACAAACGCATGCATGCATACACACAATGCTTTCTGTTCTGTCTCAGGCTTTTAGGACCACCCATTGGTTAGAATAAGCACTAATCTCTTCTTAAAACTTTTCCTGTGATTTATAGCACATGATTTCATCTCCTAATGCCACGAGACACTGAAAAGATGGGATTAAAAAAACTTTATTTGTTGAATATTACTTTTCTTTGTGTGTGTGTGTGTGTGTGTGTGTGTGTGTGTGTGTGTGTGTGTGTGTGTGTGTGTGTGTGTGTGTGT
>JBCNYH010000027.1:34315979-34332061 GCA_039654325.1 Tandanus tandanus | reverse complement strand
TGTGTGTGTGTGTGTGTGTGTGTGTGTGTGTGTGTGTGTGTGTGTGTGTGTGTGTGTGTGTGTGTGTGAATATATATGCCTGTGTGCGTGTGTCCACTATTCTGCTAAAGATGTTTCCATCTGCATGATGTGTAGGGAGAGGAGGGGAAGATGGGTCTTGCAGGAGAGAAAGGAGAGAAGGTATCCTCTCTGAATGATTTCACTTTTGTGTGGATCTCAGTATTGTATGATTTAAACCACAATAGCTTCTAATAGCATGGATAGCCATGTGGAAATAATTCTTATCTTTAATGTTTTTACAAATCTAAAATGTAACTATTATCATTTAAATGGATTAGCCAGGCATTTTGCAAAATTGTGTCAAAATGGCACATGTGATGATCTTGACCCACAGCATCTTTTAAAGATAAGCTTCATTAGTTGCTTGCGATAGGTCACTTCATATGTGACAGACAAGCTTTGCTGAAAGGAACAGAACAAAAGCCTTTTCACAAAGAAAGGAGCTCCTGAAGACTTATCTGATGCCCAGTGATCTGATGTTTAGTCCACAGAGTCCCATCTGTCTTCACTCATATTCTCACCACAAAAATACACGGTCCAACTTTAGCTTGCTAGACATGTTGCCATGACTGTAACTTGCACTGGTTATTGTCATGTGTCAGACATTTCTGAAGGAAATGCAATCCAGTTACTACCTTATAAATTACACAATGTCACCACTCCAGTTGTTCTGCAGGCTAGAGTATCTGCAGGAGATTGTCAGGCGATGACCACAACTTCTGAATTACAGTCATCCACCTCAACAGCTGAGAGCAAGACAGTCTGAATCCTTTTGATCTCAATTTAATGAGATGAAAGAGAGCAGATTAACTTCACCATACACTCCCCCACCCATGCAGGAAAACTGTTTAAGGGTTTCTGCCAGCAGGTGGCCTACGTTTGGTGATATCATGCAGTGATATCACTAAAAACGGAAAGGAGTATGAGATGATGATGAATGAGTACAAACAGAGAGAAACAAGTTGCCTTTACCTTAATGTCCCATTCCAGAACTTCCTTCTTTAAGAGTTAATTGGTGAAACATTCATGGTTCCACAATTCCACTGTATTCCACAGACCTCAGCCACATAATTTCACTGCAGAGAATGACAGTCTTATAAGTTATTTGTGGACTGTTTCTGTCCGCACACTGCATACTGATCTGATCCACCATCTCGAATAGCACACAGGGGATGGAGAAATAATCATAAGGGATGGAGAAGATGTCAAGAATGGTGTGAGTTGAGCATAAAAGGAGAGGACCAGAGAGTCTGTCATGCAAAGACTCTTTCACTCACTGGAAATACAGAAGACTGTAGGAATTACAGCGTCTTTTTGTTTCCATGCCCAGAACTTTAGATAGATTAAAAGAGAGAGAGGAAGCAATAACCATAATATCCACCACACACTTTAAAGCATATATTCTCTTCCACTTGCCTCATTTTGAACACACAACATTACTCTAGGTTGGTCAGGACTGGTCGCTAGTCATGACAGGCAGCTGAGCATGTTGCACTCATGTATACAGTCCAAACCCCTCTTGAGTTCCTGGGATAATTAGTTATTTATAGTTATTTTTAGTAATTATCTCATACCACATATCGCTTAACAATGCATGATCCTTCCAAGATTCTAACCACTGCACCTGTTTGGGTCTCATATAATTCAAGATAGCAATATATGTATGGTCAAAGAGGGGATGATTTTACCCACTGTCCTCTTAACTCTGCATATGGTGCCTGGTGTCTGCCTTTTTGCAGTTGACACATATGCTGTTTGTGGTAGCTTTTGAATTCCTTGAATATTTTATTGGAAATGTACAACCCAGTAGCAGAAGAGTCATTTTGGCTGTGCCTAGCATGGCTTCTAAATATCCATTTTAGTCGCATGGTATTTTAAATATGTTATGAGCCTTTTAAAGATGGAAAACTGATACCACTTTTCCAGGGTGAGCGAGGGATGCCCGGAATGCCTGGAAAACAAGGAGTGAAGGTAGTGTGCATTGAGTGTGCATTTAGTCATCCAGTATATTAGCTAGTTTTACTTAAGGGTTGCTACTGTTGTCTATTTACCTTGGTTATTCAAACACATTTCCATATTAAAACCGGGAATGTTGTTCAAAAGCCAAACTGTAAAGCCTGTCTTACAGTATTCACACCGTATGCTGTCTCAAGAAGATCTCCATAATCACGCAGCTATTAATAATCCTTAGACAAGACAAACATATTTCAGTAACTTTGGATGGCAGACTGCTTTTTCACAAGAGACTCTCTGATCATTAATATATTGTATTTACTGTCCCCTCTAGAAGTATTAGAATGGCAAAACTTACACTTTTGTTTTGTCAAGGCAGTAAAAGAATGAAAAACCAACCAGAGACATTGCACAAGCATTACATGCAGCCGATACAACAATCAGGAATGAAATCCTTAAAAAATAATGAAACTACTGGTGTACTACAACCAGCCATGAAACAGGACAGTCACAGAAAACAACAGCATTTGATTACAGAAACATTGTAAGAGCTCTGAAGAAAAATTAAAAAACATTAATCAGCAACATGAACAACAGCCTCCACAGGGCAAGGGTGTAGGTACTGCAATTCCTCATTTGAAGAAGCAGTCATCAGCAGTTAGTATTGAAGGCCATTCTGGAAGTCACAAAGAAATACAGAGATAAACCTCAAAATTCGAGAACCAAGATCAACCGCTACCAAAGTAATGGCAAGGCCAAAATGTGGAGCAAGAATGAAAGCTGATGATCCAAAACATATGAGCTCATCAGTCAAGCACAGTGATGGTAGTGTCTTGGCTTGAGCTTTCATAGCTGCTTCTGGAACTGGTTCACTAACCATTATTGATGATGTAACTGATGATAGAAGCATAAGAATGAATTCAGAAGTCTACAGAAATGTTATGTCTACCAGTTTGCAGAAAAAATTATACAAAGAATTGTACATTATACATTATACAAAGAAAAGCCAACATTACAAAGAACTTTATCAGGCTAAAAAAAGTTTTAAAAGATTCTACACTGGCCAACACAATTACTAGAACTTAACCCAATTATGCATGTATTTCACCTCCGGAAGAATAGACTTAGGAGAGAAACAGTTCAAACCAAACAACAACAACAACGTAGCAATCCTGGAAAAGTACAACTATATGTTCCTATACTTTCTCTCACTTTAAAACTCTGTGGTCTGTCATTAAAGGTTATGTTTTCTAAGCTAGTTTTTTTTACATATCTAGATGTAAATATCAGGAACCGAAACATAAAATTCTGATATGACATATTCAGCTTTTGATCTCAAAGCCAAATGCCCTTATGGTATATCAAAAACAATAAAATGATGCCTCAGTACTTTTGGAGGGTACAATATACTAACCCCATTTTTTTGTTTGTAAGAGTGACAGTAACCTTGTACACAGTCTCAGCTGTGTCCATATAACAGACCTTTATTTTTTGCTCATTAGTTTGAGTCAGATGTGAAATAAATATCTTTACTATGAATAACGATGTAATGTAGGGCAGTCCATTGTGGCTCCACCACTGATCAGCTTTGGATGCCTGAAACACACAAAACCCGACCAGATGTTCTATATATTGACACCAGAGCTCATTGTCCAGTGATTGTGATAAGACAAATGGTGTCTAAGGGACACCAAAAGTCGAAAGGCTTATAGTTCATGTATGTGTTGATATTATTTATGAAACATTATTATAATAAGGGTTTTAAATAAAAACCAAACCTTTAAATTATGTCTGTTAATGAAATGTTACATGGTAATAACTCTGGCATGATTGCTTTAGAATCTTTTTTTCTTTTCTTTCTTTTACTGTCTCCTTTTTCTGTCTGACTGTTCTGGGCATTCGCTTTAGGGAGAATTTGGTTTTCCAGGGGCTCCTGGACTAAAGGTAAAGGTCTGAGAAGTTAAGACAGTGACAATAAAACATTATTCTTAATGTTTTAGTGAAATTCAAGACAAACAGTGTGTTTTCTATCACTGTATAAAGGGTCAGACAGGTTTTCCTGGTATTCCTGGAAAGCGAGGCTATAAGGTAAGCTTATAATGGGCATGAAAAGAGCATGAGGTTTATTTACAATTATTGTCATGTTGTGTGCAGCCCTTACTACTCAGGGTCCTTGCTTCATTATTTGAAAATTGAGTTTGGTGTCACTGACTAAGAGAAATTAATGTATACTACATGGAAACGGCATGAACTGATTGGTCCCCTATCTGGGGTTAAATATACTTGATACTGAGTAGTATAATAATAATGCTTGAATCAAAAGGATGGACATTCATGGTTTGTCCTGGACACATGGAGAAGGTGGTGTCATCACCGTCATGCTGTAAAATGGAAAAATAAACCGTTAAAATTTTAGTATTCTTTTCATGTGTTTCCATATAAAATATAATAATAATAAAACATTGAATGAGTCAAAAATACACCTTTACAGAGCATGGCTTAGTTATGTTTCTGTGAAGTATATACTAAAACTCTGGATGGGTTTAAAAAGAAACCATTAGCTACACAGCACTTACCTCCTCTGAACTAAATCGTCTGAATTGAATATTCAGTGTCATCCACCTTGCCTTTGGTAACTAAATGTTAATTTTTCCATTTGGTGTTCATTACTGTCATGAATTTAAGTCATGCATATGTCTGGGTGTGAAAATAACCCAATGTGTAAAACATTGACTTGACTTTGCACTGTGAATTCATTAGAACTGGTTTTGTAATTTAATCTCGGAGGCTTTTTTTTTTTGAGAATTTTTTATACTGTATTTGAGTGTTTCAATGCAGGTCAATGCAGCATACTTTTATCCTATCAAGAGTATATTCCCAGCACACTCCCAGAGGTCCAGGGATAGGCTCTAGATCCAATGTTGCCTTTATAAAGCTTGATGAATTATTGAACAAATGAATGAAAAGTGTTTAACAGTGCATAAGCTTGGTCATTATGTTTTATTACTAACTATTTACATTGACTTTTGATGATTGACTTTTAGTGTCAATCACTATATCATGCTGTAAGTAATGTTGATAATTGGTATGACTATACCTGAAACTAATAATGGGCTAATCATCTCTTATGATTTTATCTCTTGGCAGGGGGAAAAGGGGGAGATGAGCACTTCAGGAATTGGCATTAAAGGAGAACCAGGAGTGCCAGGACTGCCTGGATCCAAGGTTCTGCATTTTACCTAGGGTTATTCAAGTTTTCAGTGACCACTCACTATTATCAACTGTTAATATGTATGTTGTATTACATTACAGGGTCAAAAAGGTGATCAAGGCTTTAAGGTTAGTAATATCTCTACTAATAATAAAAAAAACACTGTAGTTTTACACTGGTATTTTATAGTAAAATTTTTGTCTGTCTGTAGGGTGAAAAAGGACCTGAGGGCCAGCCTGGACCAAGAGTAAATTAAAACTCCAGCTTTTTATAAGTTCAAATTTATTTAATTTAGTGTGTACAGTGTTGCTATATATTTGTCCTTTTTGCATAACAGGGTCCTCCAGGTGCAACAGGGGAACCAGGAAAAATGTTAATCAACAACGAGAATGTATGTTATCTGTCTAATCATATTTATGAAAAGATAGTAGTTTTATGAAAAGAGTAGTTCTAGACATATAGTATGTTTAAATATACTGATTCTTTTACAGGATATTCGTAATGTGCACCTAATGGTGAGTGTTAAAGAGTATGCTTATATAGTAAAGTTTGAGGTAATTAAAATAAATGAGTAATGTTTGTTAAAATAATTATTCATGTGTTATAACAGGGCCCACCTGGTCTACCAGGACCACCAGGGCCTCCTGGGTTACCTGGTGCCAAGGTAGTTAATTTAATAATTTTCAGTATTCCAGTTTTAATGCATTTTATTGACAATTCAGTAACTAAAGGTATATAGTGTGTTTACAGACATTCTATTTACATTTTCTTGGGACTTCTTTTGTATTCAGGGTGAAGTTGGACTGCCTGGGCCTCCTGGTCATGATGGGGAAAAGGTAAAAGAGTATTCCACCCCTTCTGCAATTGAAAAAAGCCATCATTGATCTGCTGGTCAATGTAATTCAAAGTGGATGACTGACACAATTACATATCTCAGGGTCCTCGGGGAAAAACAGGAGAGCCAGGACCCATTGGTCCACCTGGACTTGAAGGGCCACGAGGAGAGGGAGGAGTTATGGGCTTCCCTGGACCTAAAGGGGATAAAGGAGAGATGGGTCCTTCCGGATCACCTGTGAGTGGTTTAATGATCCTGACTTCAAATGAAAACTTAAACCCTGTCACTATCAGAAAGTACATTTTAAGCTAATCTGTTAAAATGATCTTAGCGCGAGAACATTTGCAAGGTCATTATGGCAGTTAAACTACGTATAGGAAGTAAGTTGAATATTTGGATCCCTGTGTGACTCCACAGTAATAGATTCTTAATGTGGGCAGCATTGCGTCCGTAATTTATCATGCAAAGATTCAAATTCAAATCACCCTGAATACATTGTGTTTTATTTGAGGGACTATGAACTCGAATGCTCATATATTAAACTTAAACATCAATGCATTCCATCAAAATTTTCCTTCTTGGCAGTTCTGTTTAACCTTTATTTCCTGATTCCTTTCCATTCTGTAGGGTTTAGATGGCCCTACTGGTGAAAAGGGGGCTGCAGGGTCTCCTGGCCCCATTGGATTACCAGGCTCAATGGTACGCAATGGTGCCCCATTGGATAAATGTCATTTATGCATAGGCATCACATGACATCAGAGTGCAATGTTTCTAATACTCCATTTTGTATTGAAGATATTAATTTAAAGATAAGAATATGAATAATGTTTTAACTTGTTTTTCAGGGTCAAAAAGGTGAAGCTGGAGAGAAGGGGGAAAATGGAGACCAGGTAAATGCTCTTGTTTGTTTTGAGGAATGATCAAAAACCTAAAACATGGAAAGTGTGACAAACAGACAGGATAATTTGGGAGCAACATTGATGTTTGAGCAAAAGAAACCATACAAAAGAATTGTGTTTGCCTTTCATGTCCTATTAGATCTCAGTTTTGTGGTTCTTAATTGAACTATATTGGGTAATTATGGGTACAGTCCTATTGTTTCAGTCTTTTATTCTTCCTCTTCTTATTCTTATTTTTTCATAAATATAACACTTTGTACAACCCAAACTGCTGGGCTTTTGGAAAAGTTATTTAGCACATGGGTACAGATCACTGCAGGGACTTTAGAGACAAAAACATGCACAATTTATCCTTCAGGGTAAAAAAAACAAACACTTTTTCGCCTATAACTCCCAAACCATATGTCGCACAATAAGACACCTTATATCCCTGCGTTCACTAGACTGAGCTAAATCAGATGATGTGGGCCCCATCCACCTAGAGTCCTCCTAGAGGTTTTGCCTGATCTGCCTAAAACTTTAGATATAGTATCTTTAGAGTAACCTAAAAAAAAAGTTATCAAACGAATTTTTCTATGTTCAAAAATGTGCTAATTAATAATGATTTTTTTTTTTTGTAGCTAGCATGCTAATAAGTTTTAAGCTAATAAGACTCCTTTTTGTGATCAGACTCAGATGCTTTGCATCAAATTTTGCAGGCTTTGGCCGCTAGGGGGCGCTATAAAAATGACAATTCTATATCTCAAGAGCGGTTCATCTGATTTGTATGACACTTGATGGGTAGAATCAAGGGCCACTCCTGTACCCACCACTCCAAAGGAGTGGTGATTGCTTCAAGTGGGCATAGCCTATTATGATAATAATTACAATGATTAGAATTCACCAGTTATGTCCAAGAGAATAGACTCGAATTTATAGAATAGACAGAAAATCCTTCCTAGAACCTACCTACCAAAAATATAATGTACATAAATGCATTTGTTAATCCCAAACCAAATATCACACATTCAAAATCCTTACATCGCCGTGTTCCATGAATTAAGCTGAATCACACAATTTCTGTTTGAAAATTCCTTGTAAATTATGTAAAACCTTTTTTTCCCACATGCCTCGTATAGTTTTTGCCTGATCTGCACAAAACTTTTTACATGGCATCTTGAGAGTGACTTGAGAAAAGTTATTCTATTCACAGTTGTGCAAAAATGAATGAACATTTTGTTAGCTAGCATCCAAAATACAAAGTCTTGCATATTTTGGACATAGTAAATGCTATCTATCAACATGAAACCTAAGCAACTTGTTTGAGATGAAACTGATGCTCTGGATTAAATTTATTGGGACATTGTCTCAACAGTGGTTCATCATTTGTTAAAAATTTGGTAGGTACAATTTAGGGACACTGCTGTGACCATTAATACGCTAACAGTTACAATGTTAAGAATTCACCAATTGGATCCAACTGAATGAATTCAAATACAAAAAATGGCACATGTGCATCACTGGGCCTTCGAAAGGGACTTGCGCAGGTGGGCTTGGACCCCTTGATAACTGCTTACATTTATATTATAACTTTTTCTTTTCAATTTTCTCAGGTCTATGGCCTGCCAGGACCACCAGGACCTGCAGGGCCAGTGGGGCCAATGGTGAGGACAATTACGACTACTTTGCTTATTAATGTTTGAGAGATAATTGCATTATTTCATTATTACATTGGACAACACAATACTGACTACACGGGGTACACTCTGAACACACAACCATTTACACACATATTCACACCTAGGGGCAATTTGGAACCACTAATTAGCCTAATGTGCATGTCTTTGGACTGTGAGACGAAACCGCAGTACTCAGATGAGTACATGCAAACTCCACACAGAAACGCCCTCGCTGAGCTCAGAACTTTAACCCAGGACCTTCTTGATGTGAGGCAGACATGCTAACCACTATGTCACTGTGCTGTCAAAACTTAACATATGTTGTTAAAATATTTTAGCCTCTTTATCTCCTTTGCACAACCTTCAAAACTTCTGACTAATACAGTGGAGTTTATATTTACATCTGAACATTGATTATTATGTGCTGTAAATAAATTTGTTGTAATTATATAAACAAACAGAAATGTACTATTTGAATTTTTCAGGGACCTCCAGGATTGTCAGGGCCAAAGGTGAGGACGATGCTTTCCTGCACTGTCTATTAGTCTTATTTTAGCATTTAGCATTTTATTTTACATCTCGCAGGCGAATTTATTCTGCACTTGTCTTTGTCAGGGGGATCCAGGTCTGGGTATCAGAGGAGAGAAAGGATCACCTGGACAGAAAGGAGATAAAGGAGACAGGGGTCACCTTGGACTACCAGTAAGTACTCTTCTACAATACTTGCATTTAAAATATTAATTGAGCACTCATATATAAGATAGAAAAGATCATGATAATATTTTGTTTAAGTTAATGCTTTTAGGGACAAAGGACATCCTGTGTGTTAAAAATACTATAATATCACTAATGTGCTGCTGCTTTTTGTGGCATTAAGACTGGGCTTCACTGGCTGATGGCTTATTGAGTGCAGTGGTGTCAAGTTGAATGAGGCAGTGAATGTCCTTGAGTGCAGAAAATACATGGAACAGATAGATAGTTATCAGACAAACCAGACTGTCAATTATAATTGCCCTAGAATATAGATATAAATATAGATTTGACATACCAAATGTATTATAATATATTGCCCCATTTCCAAAAAAACTTTTCAAAAATAAAAAATAAAACTAAGTTGGTAGGGTGGCACGGTGGCATGGTGGATAGCATTTCCACTTCACAGCAGGAAGGTTCATGCAAGTGAGTTTCTATTTGGAGTTTGCATATTCTCCATGTGCTTGTGTGGATATCCTCCATGTGCTCTGGTCTCGTCCCACAGTCCAAAGACATGCACATTAGTTTAACTGGATATTCTCAATTGCCGCTTGGTATGTATGTGAGTGTGAATGGTTGTGTGTCTGTGTTGGCCCTGTGATGTTCTGGGGAGCTGTTCATGGTGTACCCTGCCTTTGCTGGGAGTCAGCTAGGATGGGCTCCAGCCTCCCCATGACCTTAAAGGATAAAGCAGGTCAGAAAATGAAATGAAATTAAGTTGGTCAGTAAAAGTATTGAAAAAATTTTCTTTGACTTTTGTTAGTTAAATACACGTTCAGATGAATTAACAGATCAAAAGATTTGGGGGTTTTAATGCAATTAGGAAAATATCCCAACTTTTATGGAAGTGGGGTTGAGTTGTATACGGTTATACCCCTACTGAATGTAGAGATACAAAACTCTGTTTACTCCTTTTTGCAACCAAAAACAGTCTAAAACAGTAAAGATCTATAAGCACAAGCAATATGTCATGTTTAGACTATTAGTTGGCTTAATATAATATCAACATAGTAGGCAAGTTATAACTAATATAGCTGGATAATTTGCTCTGATTAATTGCTAAAGTCATTGATACATTACTAAAAATAATTTGTACATGTATTTTAATGATATTTAATTGGGGAAAATAATTCTACAAAGAAATTAGAATAATTTTTTAAAGATGTTAAAAATTTGATTGCATTCAATAGTGTGATGGAGTGCAAGAGTACTGTACTGTAATTTATTCTGTAATAATGACTCCATCTTTTTTCTTACATAATTTATGATGTTCTTTGGTTTGTGAAAAGGCATGCAATCAGTGTTGTCCACTGTGAATGTCAGTTGGACTTTTCTAAACTTTTTGTTTCTCTTTATGGTGATAGTCATTTAGAAACTTGTTCTAGTCACCCAATCAGTAGCACAATAACTCCTTTTGCCTTAAACCAAAGTTTCATCCCAGAAAAGAAATGGGAATTCTGAATGATGTTTATATTATTGTTGCTGTCGTAAGAAAACCTTTATGGCCCTTTTTAAGCACTAGAAATTTTCAGCTCCCCATAACACTACGTGAATGTTTGTTGGCTGAAAATATCTAGTAAGGGTTATGAATCCTGTTCTTCACATTTTCAACCAGATTATATATAAAAGAAAGAGAAAAAAGTAATAATTTTTTTTTCTAATTCTTGAAGAAACTATTATAATATAATATAACTAAATTCTGCTCCCAAGTGGCGCATCGACAAGGTGGGCGACTATCAACCCGGAGATCGCAAGTTCGAATCTGGATTGATGCCACAGCCATTCGTGACCGGGAGTCCATGGGAGCTAATTGGCTGAGCTCTCATGGGAGGGCGGGATGGCATACGCTCACTTCCCTGTCACTCACAGCAATCACCAGCCAATCATGGCCGTCTGTGAGCTCATCCATACGAGGGGGTGAATAGCAGCCTCCAAAGCATCAAACAGAACTCATTGTTGAAAGGTATCAGTCAGGAAATGGGTACAAAGAATTTACAAGGCATTAGATATGCCAAGGAACACATTGAAGATAGCCATCAACAGTGGAGAGGGTATGTCACAATAAAAAGAAATTGAACATTCCTCTAAAACTGGTGAAAGACAAAAACTCATCCAGGAGGCTGCCCAAAGGCCTACAGCAACATTATAGCTGTCACAGGAATTTCTGGCCTGCACTGGACTTTTACGCGTGACAACAATTTTAACATATTCTTCATTTATCTGGGAAGCCATTTCTTACAAAGAAAAATATCTAAGCCCAACTGCAGTTTGCAGAAAACTACATCAAGATTTCCAAGCGAGTGAGGGAAAATGTGTTATGGTCAAATGAAAATTGAACTTTTTGACCAAAAATCCAAAAAGGTATATTTGGTGCAACACTGCACATCACCAAAAGAACATTACAAAGAGTATTGGGACGTTTTTTCTTCAGTTGGAACTGGGACTTTAGTCAATGTGGAGAGAATTAGGAATAAACGACCAAAACCGTACCTCCAAATCAACAAAATAATGGCTTAAAGTTTTGGAATGGCCCAGTCAGCCCAGACCTGAATCCAGTTGAAAATTTCTGGGGTAACCTAAAGAGGGCTGTGCACATGACAGATTTGGAGCACTTTTGGAGGAATAATAGATAAAGATTGCCAAGTCAGGGTGTGCCATGCTGATTTCTACCCAAAAAGATTGATTGCAGTCATCAAAATCAAAAGGTACTTTATTAGTTTTAGGGTGTGCATGTTTACACAACCAGGATATCAGAATATGAATCAGAATACTTTATTGATCCCAGAGGAAATCGTGTAAGATGGTTATTGTGAGAGGTGATTGTTTTTCAGATAAATTGTACAGTTTATAGGTCAAAAATCTGGCATTTCAAAAGGGGAGTGTACTGTATACTTTTTAAATCCACCGTAATCCTGAACCTCAAATACTCCTGCCATCAGTCTAAGTAATGAAATAAATCGTATACCTTACTCTTGTTGTAATCGTTTAAAAATGTTCTCAGATAACACATCAAAGCACCTGGTCAGGTTACAGCTACCCAGAAGAAGTGGCTTACACTGATGTGGAAAGTTAAAAGGAGTTACTGTCTACTTGTCACATCATCAGCCACACTGTCACCCCTCCATCAAAGCTATTTTTATGCAACACAAATCACTGCTTCACTCACCCCATCCTCCCCTTTCCTCACTCCCCCCACCCCCACCATCTCTGTCTCTCCCCTCCACTCTCTAACTGTTTACACACTGTCCAGGGGGCTCATGGTTTAGACGGCAAGCCTGGTCCAGTGGTGAGTGGCACAAGACCCATTCCCCTCACCCCGTCTCCTCTCGTCTCCTCTCGTCTTCTTCCTCTGTCTTTGTACTTCTACAGCCTGCCTGCCACTGGCTATGTGTCTGTGTACATAGGTGTCTGTCTGCTTGCCTTTTGTTCTCTGCTTGTTTTTTCCTTTCATGTTTTCCATAGTGCCCGTTGGTTAAGGTCTGTTTAGACACTTGGTCAGGCTGGATTGGCACAGGTATGACTTTTAAGACTAAATTGTCCATAAACCTGTTTGCCTGGAATCTCTTGCTTCCTTCAGAACAGTTTATTTTGTATCAGCATTGAGCTAAGTGATTGGTGCATGAAGAGAACATGGACTGCTTTATACCATGATAAATAAGTCTCTTGCCCTTCCAGCCTGCCATATTCTGTATTTTAAGATAGCTGGTCTCTGATAATCACATTTCAAAGAATTCAGTCTTTAAAACAAAAGTAACTTTGACCTTGAGATATACCAGCAGAGCATGCTTGGATGCGGTTGCATGTTGTATGATTGAAGTATGGCATATTCTGCACCCATATGGCTGAGGATACTGCAGGAAAGCAAAAAGTTTCCTTTCTGTTGAATTCTGTTCAGATCAGAGTTGAAGATGGATTTATCATTATTTTTCAAGTCTTAATTTTTTTTTTAGAGTTTTTAGAGTCCAGTCTTAAGCATTATAGCACTCCAATAGGCTGTGCCATAATGTGGCCATACCATGGTGAGCCTCACTGATTGGTGGATTATCATAATTGTAATATTCTGTCATATTGGGGTTACAGTAATATGAAACAATGGCTTTGAGATCATATTGTAATTTGTTCTATTGGACTTGGAAATTAATGTTTTTAGAGAAAACACATAAAGCTGCTTAACAGCTTTCAGACACAAAGATTTTATTTATTATATGTTCAGTAATAAAAAATATAGCTGGTACCCAGCTGGTAATTCAAAGTTTACGATGATGTGAATGCTTTTAAAGTTAGAGTCTAACTGCAAACCTCCTTTATATGTAACAGATATATATATAGCACTGAGAATATTGGGAGTGGAGAAAAGGACATTGTCAACTCTGAAATGCTTGTTGCTCTACTGGTACTTTTTCTTCCTTCATGACTGCGGAAATCAGAGCCCTTCCTTGTGTTTAAACCTGAGTTGTGTAAATGTGTGTATTTTCCTTTAAAGGGTCTTATAGGACCACCTGGTATACCTGGACCCGCAGGACCAAAAGGAGAGAGGGTACGATACATATTCATCTTTCATGATAAATATTTGATATAATTGTTAAAAAGGCCATTTCTGCCCCAGTATTACATCCAGTACATTTGAACTTGAAATCTAATTTACATTCAAATATTTTCAATTTGTTGGCATGGCATTAATCTCACATTATTTGTGTAGGGTGAGAAAGGAGAAATGGGAGTAGCAGGACCAACAGGGCCTCAAGGCATCCCTGTAAGTGCAGTGCATCTTGAATTGTTGGATTATGGTACTAGGCACCCACATTCAGCTGTGGTTAGATATTTTAAATAATGTGTGGAATAACCCGCATTTCCTTATATTTAGATTGTAGACATTAATAAATATGTGGACTACATTTTCCATTAATTCATATCTTTACCTGTACTTTATTAGGGCTTAGTAGGACCACCAGGATTAAAAGGAAACCGGGTAAGTTTTGATGTTGTTGTATCTGGATTAGATATTAAGGCTTTCATAAAACACAGTTTGTTATTAATTTGATATATGCATATACATTTTATTTCTTTTTTGGGCTACAGCTGCTGCTGGTAAAATGAGCAAAACAATGCTAGATTTGAAAATATATGTGTCTGTGATATTAATGACTATTAATCCCTATTTTCAAAACATGTATGGATATTGTAAAATAGGCTTTTCTTCTGTTGGTTGTGTTATTTCATTTTGCAGGCTCTTCTTACATGTACATCTACATTTATATATAAATATATAAATGAATAAAATAACTAATCTGCTATATTAGGTTACTATTATTGGAGTGAAGTAGACATTTGTGTTATAAGTGGAATGAGTCAAAGAATGTATTTCCACAAAATCAGGCTGTATAAATGAGGCAACTTTTAGCAGTAAAGCTTGGTATTTTAAATGGTAAAGTGTTCTTTTGGACTAACCTAGACTTGCAAATGCCACTGTTTGCAGATTTTGAAAGTCACCTGCCATGTTGTTGAAGTGCACTACCCTCATTCATGCAGATGCTTTCATTTCTGTCTATGAAATGCTACTGATATAGAAGAAAGATTTACAGTTAAATAAATTAATATTACCTCAAGGTCACTCTTATGACAAACATTAAATAAATAAATAAATAAAGCCTATTATCTATTTGATTTTGATATCAATTAACAAAAAAGAAATCTCTCAGAATACATAATCCATTTATATTAATCATAAACATACAAAAATACTGAAAATGTATGTAAAAGATGTGCAAAAGAAAACACAAAAATAAGGGGGAAAAAAGGAAACATTTGTGTATGTAATAGTGTAATAAATGAAACAAAATCACTAATTGCCATGACCAACTGTTGCTTTTAAATTGGCATCAGTGTTATGCAGATTCATTAGAAAACTGGCTGGTAACCCTGGGTTTACACTGGGGCACGATGTTCGTGGTCTCCATGAACGAGAATTGTGATGAGCATGGGGGGTCGTGGGATCGAATTGTAATGATCTCGAGAGAACTTGGTGGATTCGTGATGATTGTGCTGATTATGGCAAAGCTTTTGAGGCAGTGGTTGCTTAGTGGTTAAGGCGATGGGTTATTGATCCGAAGGTCAGCGGTTCAATCCCCACTATCACCACTGTTGGGCACTTGAGCAAGACAATTAACCCTCAGTTGGATAAAAATGATAATTGTAAGTCGCTCTGGATAAGAGCGTCTGTCAAATGCTGTAAATGTAAATGTTTTGACTGTCAAAAATGTTGCGGCAGTTATTATGATGTATTACTATTTGATATCAATTGTGATATAATGTTGGAATCGTAGTACAACACAGTAGAGCTTAACAGACATTAACAGAGCATAACAGACTTTGATGCGCCATCGCAGAGGACCTTGATAACCTTGGATACACAATTCTTTCAAGTTTCATCTCTTGGATGCACCCTGCCTTTTTTGATACCCCAATTGTGCTCCAAGTATTGTCATAAATCCTCCAGCTCCACACTTTTTTGAAGCGCAGAGATCGCGGTCATTGTGCCATAGTGTAAACCCAGGGTCCAAATTTTTTCAGGCATGTAGGAGAACCTGGGACAGTTCTTCTGCAGAGATATTTGGAACATACAGTGCAGTGATGATCATATACTTAACAAAATGAAGATAAATCAGAAACCAAGTACTATTCAAGTATTTATTTCATGTAATATTGGATCATAT
>JBCNYH010000027.1:34288484-34302067 GCA_039654325.1 Tandanus tandanus | reverse complement strand
GCGTCCCCCCGGAAGAGCTGGAGGAAGTGGCTGGGGAGAGGGACGTCTGGATCTCACTGCTTAGGCTGCTGCCCCCGTGACCCGACCCCGGATCAAGCGGAAGAAGATGAATGAATGAATGAATGTCAGTAACTTGTGAGAGGCACAGCTGCAAAGCATTCACCCTATCATCAAGAGACAGTCATGTTTATGCCACACCCATCTGTGGTTGGGAGTCAAGAGAGCAAATTTGGCCATGCTGGATGAGAGAGATGGCATTCTCTCTCCCGTGTCAGTCAGAACAACACTAGCCAATTCCCACAGTCAGTGAGTTCTTGTAAGCAGAATAAGGCATATAGCATGTTTGTTATTTTTGTGTGCTGTGATGCTGCATGAACATGAAGTTTGGCTTCACATGTGTCAAAGGATACATTTGTTTGCTACACCTTCCCTGATTGATAGTCAGCATATGATGTGGGAGGGTTAGAGAGTAGGTGGAAAGTGGCAAGTGGAGTCCATCAGTGGAGTGTGTTCTGTGTGGAATGTGATGCTAATAAACTGATAAAGGGTATAAATCTATCTAATAGACAGGTGAATGTTTCTTCATATTTTCTGTTTTTATAGTTATATTTTTCCTCTGTGTTTCTCAGGGTGATGATGGTCTACCAGTACCAGGATGTTGGAATAAAGTAAGTGGGTTTTAGATCTCTTGTTTTCAGTGGATTTGTTGTGATGCAGGAATGAGCACATCTTTCTACCTCCCTACCAATATTTCCAGTGCTTTAAATGCAATGGTTCTTAAAGTGAGATCCTGCAACACCCAGAGGTATAACTAGGGCATATGTGATTTTTTTATTTAATTACAGAGATGGAAATCACAATGTCCCTACATATTTGATTATATATTTATGATTGAATTAATGCATTTAATTCAATTCAATTAAATTAATAATTCAACTCTAAAGTTGGACCTAATTTATTTGGCACTAATTAAACAATATTCAGTTCAAAACATAACTGAAATACTATTGTACACATTAGGAGTCTGTAGTGTTTATTTTACAGTTAAAAAGAATCCTGGGTGTATAATTTTGAGAACTTGTGCTATAGTAAACTAACATACCAAGAATGGTGACATGCTATTAAAATAGAAATATTTTGGTAAGTTGGTTATTGGCACTGATTGATAATCCATACATATAATGAATTTACAACTATTTATTTTTTTAATATTGCTTATTTCAGTATTTTGGTATAAAACGATACTACACTAATAATATATTCTTGAAATAAGTATTTCTGTGTGCATCATGCATGAAATAACGGCTGCTTTTTGTGTTTCTTGTTTTGCAGTGACATTAATTCTGGATTGTTGTGTTTGATTGTATATAGAATATTTATTTTTGTACTGTTTGCTTTGTTACATGATGGGGAAAATATAGAAAATCCCCAAAAATACTGGCAGGACTTTTGTACAGATTTATTTTTATTATTGTTTATTTTTTATTATTGGCAATAATTTTGACATAATGGATTTTATACTGTGCTTATGCATTTTGCAAAATGTTTTGATTAAGTAGGAAATATACTGAGGCAGCATATGCATGATATTTGTGCATTATGTTAACTGATATGTGCCTATTAACTTATTGTATAGTGGTGTTTTGATGAACTGTAACAGACCATGCTGCACTAATCAGTGGAGCTGATTTTGGCATTTTTCATGAGGAAACCCCTCATTTCTGAGATAAATATGGATACCAAAAGTTGTAGAGCACTGACCACCACTGTAACCTGTAATGTTTACTATAAGGGATCATTTAAAGCAATGTGTTTAGGACATATAATCAATCTTTAATGTGGCACTGAGATTTTTAAACAAGTCAATTAATATCTCTCAATGCATAAATTATTTGGTCAGTAAATGTTTTATTCTTATTTTATTTTATTGTATTTTTTGTTGTGAGGGTGTCCAAAGTTGAGAAATTAACAGAGTAATTCCAGGGCAGCTTTAAATGATTATCTGTCTCTGTGCAGGACGCCTTATAATTATTTTTGCCTTGGCAGGCCATACATAGCAATTTTGGTTCAGATCTTATTTTGAGCAACTACTATTTCTTTTTTGTTACCCTTTGCCCTGTGTTAGAGTAGTGCCAAAGCCATGTTATTCACCTGACTAATACCTATAAAGTATATAATGTTATACCATATGTATATTGCTGCTCATTGACAAGCAAGCTGCTGCATTTACTATTTTGCACCTCTGCCTTATTATACCTCATCTGACAAGCTGAAAATCAGGAAGAAGGCAAAGCCAAGAGAATTATACAACTTTTACATAATATCCAGTCATTTGAGGGGAGGCCCAAGCTAATGTTTTTTCATCTGTTTTGGTTTGTTGTCATGTGTGTGTTAAAGGAGTGCTTCATTTGATTATTGTGTTTGATTGCTGCTGCTTACCATGAAAAGCATTAGAGATTAGCTTTTTGTAGAGATTAGCAGAGATTAACTAAAGCTTTAATAACAGCTTTATAATAAAAGCTCTAATTAGCTTCACTAAACCAGTCAAAAGGCTGTAATACCTCAGATGTTTTCACAGGAGCGAGAGAAATATCAAGGATAATGTCAAAAGGTTCTCTAGGTAAACATCAAATGCCAATAAATCATAGTTAAACCCTTCTTGCTTCAAGATAGTTTTATTTACTGAGAACAAAAGTCTTGCTTAGATTTACTGAATCCATGTTTGCTGTCTTGCTTTAACTAGATGTGCATATTCATTTTACCAGCATGTAAAAAAATTGTGTTATAAATTGCACCTGGTGAGTGAAAAGTGTGATGTCATACTTGTAAGATAGATGCACTAAGAAAATAATAATATCTGCAAATATCTTGAACATTAGCATTGTTGTTGACCGGCCTTTGTTTTATTGAAAGGGTCAGAATCCTTTTCAGCTGGCAAAGAAGTAACAACAAATTGAGTCCGACCTCTTAATGGTGAGGTTTTATTCTAAGCTACATGAAGAAACTTGAAGAAGGGATCTTTGAGTTCAGAACTGACGTGGCTGTATCATGGATGTTCATGACAGTTAAACCACACGTAGCGTTCCTGGGAGGCTCCACTGGGTGGTGAAGGTGAAAGTCCTATTCTTTGATAGGACTATGTGAGCAATTCTCAACATTTCTGCTAAGGGCTTTTCCGGAGAAACTGCCATAACAAAAACAATCATTGCTCCAAATTTTATATACATTTCTTTATTTTTATCATGTTCACTATGTGAAAAACTAGCATTTTATATTGGTTTTTTTTTTATTATTATTACTATTTGACACCAGTAACTGTGATTTGAGAATTCAGCGCAGCTCAATGAACATGTCATCTCTGTGGTCATGTGTTTCCAGAGTAACAAGTGGAAAAAATCCTTTAATGATTCCTGATTTTCTTCTTTCACTGCCTATTGTCAGCCTGTGAGTGATGGGAAGTGTACAGAACCATGCTGTATGTGCCTTCACTCACAGAGAGACAGCTCAACTCATATCATATGTTGAAAAATATATTTATATTTACAAACTGCTTCATAGTAAAGCAGACAGATGTCTGGATGTCACAGTACAGCAAGACTTGCAGCTAATTACAATGATAAGATGTTTATAATTTGCTACGCATAGTTATAGTTTTCTTATAATTATGATTTTCATGACATTAGAAAAGTTTGGAGGTTGATATATTTTTTCAGTGAAGATTGTAGATTAAATTTCCCTTAAAACACCCACAGTGAGGAAAAGGCTTTTCTATCTACACCTTGTGCTTGTATGCTGGGCAGCTAAATTTTATTAATTACTTTGTGAATAATATCTGGCCTGGCTATGAAACAGCTTTATTTTTTATTCATGAAACCACTCTTTCAGAAAAATGGCAACATAAAGTTGGTAACATTTCTTGCAGAGCACTCCTTTACAGGTGTTAGAGTTTTAAAAATCGTATGTTATATAGGCTTAAGTTTCATTTATAAGCTCCTATATTTCCGGAATGAATTAGGCACACGTAAGCCGTACTCATAGTACAAGTAGTGATTATTATGTGAGATCACACAAACCAAAAAACCAAAATGCTTTACTTTTCACCAGCATTGTGATCCGGATTTAGAATTTAATTTGATTAGGTGTTTTATTAACACTCCTGATTATTTTGTGGATAGTTTAATGCACAGAAGCATTCCTGATGTCATACTGTATTGACCGCATTTGTCAGCCTTCATCCACATTTATTGCCTGTTATCAACTATACCGACTTGTACAATTTTTCATCGGCTAGTTGATATGTTAACATCTTTATATGCTGTTTGAACCAAAAAAAAAACAACCTTAAATTAATCCTAAAATGATACATCAGAATAAATTTCAAGACAAAATACAGCAAGTTAATTCAAAATGAATTTTAAGGAAGGAATATTAGGGCTGTTTGAACTGCATGTGATCAAAAGCCATATTATTATATTTAGCAAATGAAATAATAACTTTATTATAACCATGAAAAATATTATAAATATAACTATAACTTAATAATATTATAAATTATTTCAGATGCCTACTTGTGATCTTTGCTTCAGATATATTCCTACCAAGATTGTACAAATTCATTTCTTATCATTTATTACTATGTTATGTCTTGGTTTAATCATTTAATACAACAAATCATCAACTCCTTTACATTTACTATTTAACAACCTTTAAAACCATTCAGCTATACTTAAGCATAACCTTGAAAGTATTTTATTTTATGCCTATATCATACTGAGGTGTTTTTGACTGTTATTTTTGCACATTGAAATCAGTGTGTTATGAATTGCTATGGCTCAGACATCATTTGCTATGTTTGTACTGTCTTTTATCTTTTAAACAGAACATTTCCCTAATGACATAACATGTATTGTGTCATAATGGTATCCTGTTTTGTATAGTGAACTCATAGCATAATGTGTATGATAGATTACTAATTAGTATAATTGTAATCTAAGCATATTCAAACTTGACAGTATCTAGTCAATTATATTTCCCTGTTTTTCTTTATAAGTAGATATGTAAATAGAATTTAAAAAGTCATTGCTTTGCTGAATTTGAAATATAGCAAAATCAAATTGTTTTCCGTATTTGTTGAACCTGTAGTTTTTAATAGTCAAGAGTTCACCCAAACTAGAAAGAACATTTTTAAAACAGACAAAGTCAATTCTTTGGATAGTGCCAGTGTTATTCTTTATACAATATGATGTCTGGTTTTATGTACAAAAGATTGTGTAAGGTCACGCAATATTTAGAGTGGCCATTTCATTCTGTGTTTTTCTCTATTTGTATATAGTATAAAGTATTGCTTTTGTAAAAAATTTATCTGATTTCCTAGCTGATCTCAGCCTGCATGGCTGTGAGTGTATGAGGAGTACAATATACTCTATGAAATATATTTCTGTTACAACAGCTCGCAAGCTGCAGACTTCGATGCCAGTTTATTCTCAGTTTGTTATGATTTGTATAGATCTCACCTTTAGCCTTGCTGTGTTAGTACAGCTGACTGCTTTGACTGGTTGTGTTCTCAGATTATGATAATACAGATTCATTAATTTGGGTAGTTTTACACAATGCATGCAGCATGCACACCTGGAGGTAATTTATTCAAGTTCTCTTTGTTTTCTTGGTTACCACAGTTCAAATAAAATATTTTTTTTTTAAAGGATACAAGGGCATTTCTACATAGTAATGCATTTTAAGGTTGCATTATAACAAGAACATTCACATGCATGTTAAATATCGGTTTCATGCATTACGTAATATTCATGTAAAATCTCTAGCAACTATAAAGCAATATATTTTTTTTCTGATTGATTTTTCTTTTTTTCTTGAAACAACTGAGATGTAATGATTTGTTTTATGTCATTCTTAACACCTAAGACCTAAATATTTATTTTAATTTTTTTAAACATGTAGCTAACCTGTTTTCAATTTACCATCTATAGCACAATATTAAAAATGTCATTCAATAAAACATTGCAGAAAAAAATTGTGCTTGATTAGTTGATTATTACCTTGCTTCTCTCTTACCAAATTTAGACTAATTTTAAATTTTAATTAGACCTTTGTAAGCAATCTGCCATGCCACCATGCCATTTTTGTCATCAAGACATTTTTTGTTCTGTTAGCAATGACTTTTTTCAGGCCACTCCTCCATAAATCCCATCTCAGTGAAGTGTGGGCATGTACACCAGTCTCTGCTGTGGAGCTCTCCAGCTCTTTTGGGGCTACCTTTGGTCTCTTTGTTGCCTATGATTAATTTCCTCCTTGCCGGGTCTGTAAGTTTTGGTGAATGGCCCTCTCTAGACAGGTTTGTTGTACATTTTGTCCCTGACTTGTTTGGAGAGCTCCTTGGTCTTCATGGTGTCACTTGCTTTATTGTACAATTTGATTAGTGGTGTTGCAGACTCTGGGGCCTTTCAGAACAGGTGTACATATTCTAGGATCATGTGATACTCAAATTATTGGTCCTTATTTAACTAATTATGACTTCTGAAAGTAATTAGTAGTACCAGGTCTTATTTATCGGCTTCATAGCAAAGAGGGGTGAATACATATGCATGCACCACTTTTAATTTTATATATTTATTTATTATTAATATATTTATTTTTTATTTATTTTATTTTATTGTATTTTTATATTTTTTACAATTTAAAAAAAATTACCTTTAATTTCACCAATTTGAACTATTAAAACCCATTTAGATTGTTTTTGTAGACAGTTTGTAAGGCAACAAAATTTGAAAAATGTGAGGGATTAACTTGATTAAACTGTATTACATGAGGATTCTTGTTGTCTAGAGCATTAGCATTTTGTGGCTATGGGACATAGGTTGCAGAGCAGTTGCCTGCACTAAGGTGGCTGTAGTCTTCTTGGAAGGAGCTGATACTTTATGAAGACAGGGAGAATCTCAGGGTCATCATAGCTAGACTGGAAAATAGTGGAAACAGAACTATAAGCTTCAATGGCTTCTTATAATGTCATGTCGTTTTCTAAAACCCATTATCCTTTATTAGGGTCATGGGGAGACTGAAGCCCACCACACATGGGGTAGAGTACACCCTGAAGAGCTTGCCAAACCATTGCTCACATTCACACCTAGGGGCAATTTGAAATACCTAATTGGCATGATGGTGTAGTGGTTAGCACATTCGCCTCACAGCAAGAAGGTCCTGGATTCGATTCCTGGGTGTTTCTGTATGCAGTTTGCAAGTTCTTCCCGTGCTGGACCCAGAAATATCTCTTAGACAAACCTTTACTTTAGTGACAGGATAACAGGAGGAGTTTGCAAGATGAAATTTGGTTCAGTGTGTACACTGTATTTCAATTCAAACCATGCACATTCAAAAACGTCAGTAGTTGGACTGGCTACTCTACATTGTCCCTTGCTAAGGATGTGAAAGTGTGTATGCAATGGTGCCCCATTCAAGGTGTATTCCCATCTCATGACCTGTGTTCCCAGAATAGGCTCCAGATCCAGAGTGCCCATTAGCAGGCTAAACCAGTTAATGAAAATGAATATATGAATAAAAATCCTTCACACTGATAAGCATCTAAATGCAAAGATTGTATTTTAAAAGCTACCATTATCATATTAATTATCTAGCATGATATCTTGGAGAAGTGAGCTATGGACACACTGTTATGGACATACCATCAGCATACAACTATAACTATTTCCAGCTGGAGAGGAAGGTCTGCCTTGAACAGAAACATTACTATCAACAAAACTAGACCAATCAGGATCACCCAGCAGGTTTTGTGGCACGTGTGATGCTTGATTAAGTGCTAGCATATGGCTTGCATTTGAAGAGGAGTTGACTCCTCTTTTGTGAGGAAAGTAGTTCATGGCTTCAGTTGCTTTACCATACCCAAGTAAAAAAAATAAAAAAAAAAGGAATATGAATTTCTGGTTCAGTTTGGCAAATGCAAACATTGACATAGCTCACCCACAGCTTTTATGGCATAGTCATATACAGTAAGATTTCTGAGGTCAACAAAAACAATGAAAATAGCAGGAAACACCCCAATCAATGCACATAGGACAAAATTATGTCATTTCCATAGAGAAACAAGTTGTAAATGTTGCACTTTAAGGTTACAGACTCAAGAACTAAACTATTTCTCCAAGTTATTGTTTTTAAATTCTCAAGGCTTGAAACTAGCACTAAAACAGAGTGCACAAACCCAGAAAATCCAGTTTAAATCGACCAGCTCCTAGATTCCAAAACTCAAGCAGGTACGCCAAGTTATTTTCCATCTTACAGATTTGTCTGTAGATCTTACAGAAACTTGTCAACAAATATTGGATTTTGGAGATGCAACTGCAAGCTGAAGCAATAGAATATTTAGGACCCTTAAACATAATTTAGAGAAGCATCTCCAGGGATACAAAACAGAAAGCATTTCTTAAAAGATACAGGCTCAGTGCTTGATATCAATAAAAGGGAGGAAAAGAAACAACTGGCTATCGAGAGAGGACAGAGTTTACCTGAGGTTGAACGTGAAAAATATAAGATTTTTTTTTTATGTATTTATTTATTTATTTATTTATTTTAATATACTGTATTAATTCAGCAAAGGAAAATTTGTCTCTGCATTTAACCCATCTAAAATGAGCATACACACACTTGGAGCAATGGGCAGCCACACTGCAGTGCCAAAAGAGCAGTTGGAGGTTAGGTGCCTTGCTCAAGGGCACTTCAGCGATGAAGGTGGAGGGTGGGGAGGTGCTGCTCACTCCCCCCACCACCACCACAGAGGTTTCCTGCTGATTTGGGAATCGAACCAGGAACCTTTCGGTCTCAAACTCACCTCTCTAACCATTAGGCCACGGCTGGCCCTATAGGGCTCATCATAACTCTCTCTTTTTTTAGAGCTATACTTCTGGGAAGAGGGCACAGTGCTGCCACTAAATATACTGTGTAATACACAGGTGTCAAACTCAAGGCCTGAGGGCCAAATCTGGCCCTCCAACTCATTTTATGTGGCCCTGCAAGTGCTTTCAAAGTATATAATTATCGTACATTCTTCGCATCAACCGTTACCATGAAACATAATTTATTGTCCATCCACTAGGTGGCAGCAATATTATTTCAAGTGTCAAATTTCATAGCTCAAGAAAGATTGTAAGCTAGCATGTCGCTGTCAAGCATTGTCAAAAAAGGAAAATAAATAAAGTTAAAGAGGACAAATCATAAAATAAATCTCTAAACTAAACAAATGTTTTTGCCATGCAGGTTTCATGGTTGCCCTTTTTGACTAGACTCTCCAGCCCTTGATGACCTAAAATTTGATGATGTGGCCCTCAGTAAAAATGAGTTTGACACCCCTGGTGTAATACAATAATAACAAGTCTCCTGAGAGTCAGTGGGTCACCATCTTCGCCCTCTTGTGGTTACTGGTGGAATAGCAGCCGCAATGAAAACGCTCATGGCGTGTATTGGCCGCTAGGGGTCGCGCTGCAGGCGCAGCTCGCTGTGACGGTAGAGCTTCCGTCAGGTTGCTAGGCGCTCAGAGAGCATCAACAGCACAGCGCCGTTCATCTCCTGCTTCAAGCCACAATGACACACATCCCGCGAATATTTCAACAGAAAAGGAGTCAGTACAAGAGCATAAAGTAAGAAACTTGTCTTTGTGAATTGCCTGTTTGGATTTCTGTGAAAATATTAAACCCTGAACATTTCAGTTAGGGGATGGGATCAGGGATTTTTTTTTAGCACTCTTAAAATAAAATAAAATGAAATAAAAATTATGATAAAAAATATTTTCTAACAAAATCATTACATTATTTCAGGGCTGTGTGTTTATTGAGTTTAATGGGATTCAGCTTTGAACAGTTTAACCAGCATATTTTGTGCATTTTTGCTTAGACTGTTGTTTCACACTATCCCTCTTATCGGAAGTCTTCTTACATGAAATAATGAAGTTCACTGATCTGCAATATCTCCTGTTGAAAAGGTATGTTATAATAATGGTTCTTCTCAGATACATTTACATTTTGTTGTCATTTGTATTTGTATACACACATTCAAATAAAATATTGAGCATAATTCATAATCACACAGTACACACTATCTCTATAGAACTCCTATCAACATCAAGAAACACATGATGCCACAGAATGTACAAACTGACCCCAGGAGAGAGCTATACAGTGATATACAGTGATATACAGTGATATACGCTTAAGTGAGATGTATTGTTCTGATTCATTTCATTTGCCGAATCGCTTCATCCTATTATCTCAGCCGACACTGGGCGAAGGCGGGGTACATCCTAAACAGCACCCCACACCACTGCAGGGCAACACACACAGGACCATTCACACTCACACCTACGGGCAATTTGAAAAAGTCAGTTAGCCTAGTGTGCATGTCTTCGGGCTGTGGAAGGAAACTGGAGTACCCAGAGGAAACCCACGCAAGCACAGGGAGAACATGCAAACTCTATACAGAAACGCCCAAGCCTTCTTGCTGTGAAACGGTCATTATAACCACTAAGCCACCATGCCAAATATATATATATATATATATATATATATATATATATGTATATACAATTATTTTATTATTTTTTTAAACATAGGTCTGTGTGAAAGCTGTTGCTTTTAAAGAGAATGTAACCTATCTGACTGGACAGAGGTCACTAGCTACACAGCGAGCTGTTCTGCCATTTGAAGCTCTCTCTATGGTGCGAAGTGACTCTGTGGCCATGGGGAATGGTTCAATCAAAGCCCCCCGGCTGGAGGAGACATGCTTGGCCTCAGGTATTAAAGAGTCACCGGTGTGGGAGTCATCTGAGCAGCTAAGGCTGAGAATAGCCTGGCTTGAGGAGGAGCTTACCCGCCGAGACCATGAGCTAAGAGCCCAGGAGCTTCGGCTGCAGGCCCTACAGAAGGAGCTTGAGGCCAAAGTGTCTCAAATCGACAAGCTTCAGGATGCTATTGGCTACAACAACCTGGGCCGCTCTCCACCAGTGAGGCACAGTCACCGGCTGCTCAGTGTCATTAATCAGGGTTCAACACGCTTCCACAGAGTGGCTGTAGAGGTTCACCGCCGACTCAAAGCCAAGGAGGGGGTTTCAGCTGAGCCTACATCTGGACAATTCTACAGCGGCCACAGGGCCCATCATGTGTCCACAGAGAGAACACGCATCCGTAAAGACTCAAGGTGAATTCAGTACAGCTTTGGTAATAACACACATGCGCCATATTTCATAATTTCTTATTCAAGTCACTATACAAGATGGTGACTTGCTTGAAGAGGGACACAGAAGAAAGCTTTGTAGTGTCTTGCTCTCAGATTAAGCACAAAAGCATGGATTACCATAACACACTATAAGGGGGCTGGAGAGGCTGAAGAACACAATGGGCGGGCCATCTGTATGCACTGGGCAGGATCATTACTGTTTTCATTAAGCAGGCTGTACAAATCTCGCTTCTAATTCATTCAGAAGTTCCATTTTAGGCTAATGTAGAGACCTTGTTCTTTCAGATGTGGTAATGAGAGGAGCCCTGGTGAAGAAAGAAAGAAAAAATAGCGTATTGTAAAGAACATCAATTTATGATAGTGTGACGTTTATCTATATTGCTGATACTTATTTAAAGCACATATTCTTGTTTTTCCAGACAGTATAAGTGTATAAAGCTTTCACAAAGCTGGAAAGTTCCTTTCCTGAGTATGATTTGCTCTATATTTAGATATGCTTGCAAATTTTAAATAATCAAGTGTGTTGCAGGATTTTAACTCAGCATCACCCCAAGGTACCCAAAGTACCCCAAAGGTAAAACTCAAATATAATTGAGATTGAGATCATTGGTGTATACTTGCTCCTGTTTTTTGTACATTGTTGGGAGTGATGGTGAGCTTGTATCATTTGGTTGGCCACACCAATAAAACATCAATAAAAAGTAATACTAATACTGATAGCCCAACCACCTTAGATGACATCTCTGTGAGCAATTTGTGTTCTGTTGTAGTTGATATCAGAAATCAATGCAATATTCAAATTTCAGATTAATTAAAAAAATTCAATATGATTTGCTATTCAGATGTATCTGAATCCCAATAAGTAATGAACATTCACATTGTCTTTTCTGCAGCACCAAGAGACTGATCAATGAGGCCATCATGAACAACGACTTTCTAAAGAAGTTAGAACCTCAACACACACGAGAGATGGTAGACTGCATGTATGAGAAGATATTTAGAGCCAATCAGCTGGTGATCCAAGAAGGAGAGCCTGGGAATTACCTCTATGTGCTTGCAGGTCAGCGTTAGTATTTTTTTGACAGTTTTTCATTTATTGTGAATGATTTCTGAAAATTTTTAACACGTCATAATATTCGTGTTTTTTACTTCATGTTGTTGGGTGAGTACACAGAGGGCTTTTTGGAAGTGATGCAAAATGGGAAGCTCCTGGGGCAGATGAGGCCTGGAACAGCTTTTGGAGAGTTGGCCATTCTCTACAACTGCAAGAGGACTGCCACTGTCAAAGGTGAATGTTTGGTTTAGATAGTAAAGGCTGGTCATGACATTAGTTTAGAGGGTTAAAAGCACAAAAATCACACTAAATATAAGGTTCTGTTGTCTGTTATTGTACTTTATTGGACATTGTGTCTTTATTTTATCTACTTTTAATTTCTCCTACAAACACATATTTGGTGACATAGTAAATAATCTACCATGCTCATGTTTACTACACCACAGAAGCTTTCTCAATTACTGCTTATGATGTGTCAGGTCAGAGTGGTGGACTGAAAACTATCAGTCCAAATGAAGACCAAATCTTTCAGTGTGTGATTTTTTTTCTCTCATAAATGTCACCAATAGGTTGCATGTATAAACAATCTGTACTGAAAAGAAGTCAGCCCCAGCATTGCTTGTCATACCAAATACTGACATTTAGTTAATCTTTTACTGTTCATTATAGTATTTTATATGTAGAGATGTTTAATTACATTATTTTTTAAGGCATATTTGCTGTATACTATTTTATTTGCACATGCCTAATTTTTTTGCATGGTATATGATGATAGATGACATACGATTCTGTTTACACTAATAATACTGTGTTTTATCAGAGTGCTTATGCATTTTGCTGTCTGCATTAAAGAAGGGTTTTAAATGAATTACTTATTGGCAGACTTATTATTTGAGTAAATTAATATTAGAATATTGTCAGAATCAGAATACATATACACCAAGTTAAAGTTAACAAGTGTTTTATTATGAAATATTTTAAATACAATCAAACATATCATGTATTTCCAGTTACAAGATTACAACAAACCAAATATAAGCTAAGATCTATTATTTCAATCTTGAATTAGCTTTTTTGCTATTTTTCTATTTCTAGAACTAAGTGAAACTGATGGAAATGATGGAACAAGAACTTGAAGAAGAAAATGTAAAGTTTGAGTAAAAATGTATTGAAATAAATTTAATGGTCTTATTTTTGGTTAACAGGGGCAGTGGTGGCCTGGTGGTAGGGTGCTGGATTACTGATCCCAAGGTTGGGGGTTCAAGCCCCACTATCAGCG
>JBCNYH010000027.1:34184404-34200812 GCA_039654325.1 Tandanus tandanus | reverse complement strand
TGTATGTATCCATGTTTATATGTATGTATGTATGTTTGTATGTTTGCATATTTATGTATGTATGCATGTTTGTATGTTTGTATTTATGTATGTATGTATGCATGTTTGTATGTACATTTGTAGGTGTGCATTATTATATGTATGTATCCATGTTTATATGTATGTATGTATGTTTGTATGTTTGCATATTTATGTATGTATGCATGTTTGTATGTATGTTTGTATTGTGTGTATGTCTTTTGCTTTTCTTTGCATTAGCCCGAGCCATTACCCTAACCTTAATGATTATTAAGAGGACATTTTTACAAGTATTGCGAATAAACGCGAAAGAAGCTACCAACAATTTTTTTTTGCTTCGCAAGACACTTTTCATCATGACCCTTAAGGGGCTCCGTAATCATTTTCTCCCTGTATTGTTACCTAAGTCTTTCGCGGGAAATGTTAAGTAAGCAGGTTACACACATATCGAAGACAGGGGGGGGGCTTTAAAATGCAGCATATTTACATTCCTTTTCAGACCTCTTCTGTGCTCTATATAATTAATAACACGAAATTATCGGTAAATAAAAAACATGACATTGGAATATGTGTATATGAAAAGAGTAATTCTTATTATAAACCTTACTCCAAATCTCCCCCCTACATGAAGTTTATATTGGTTGCATCCAGTTTGGCGCGAAATTGTTCGGTCTCCAGTGTCTCGGGTTACAGCTATACATGTGCACGCTGTCTCACTGCTCGGGTTCGCCTCTGTACCGTCGGAAGTAAACAGCTCCCTTGGTCTGTATCTTAAATGAGCAATAATAATAATAATAATTATTATTATTATTATTATACTAATAGTAATTAGTTTTGTTAAACTTAGGATTTATTTTATATTTGGGGTATATTCCTCTGCTTTATTGCTGGTTTCTTGGCGTTAATCCAGTTTATCAATAACCTGTAACGTCGAGATAAAAAAAAAAAAAAAAAAAGGTTTAAAAAAATTATTATTGGGAAACGAAAACCAACAAACTTGAGCCGTGCTTTGAGACTCGACAAGAACAGAGTTTATTTCCTTCGGGTCTGGACACAGCAGCTGAAATGAGTGTGTAAGTATCACTCTGCTAGTTAAAAGTTATACACACCGCACACACTGCACTCTTCTTCCTCTCAGACAATATTACACATTTAATATTTATAAAAGGCTGTGGTAAACAAAGCTGCTGTTTATTTTCTTTAGGCGTGTTAAAGAAGAGGCACGCAGTGTGTCTCCCCTTTGTCCCAAACACAATGAATGTGAGGAGCCTGAGGGAGCTGCAATGGAGGTTTCCACTGCAGGTATGGGGCTGAACTTCAAAACTTTCTGTGGCAGGTCTTAACTGATACTTATTACTGTTGCCTTGATGTTTGCACATGAAAATGTGTCAAGCTGGGCTTGAGTTAATTCATGTCTCCACTTGCAGTACAAGGTCAACTTGAGGAGGTTGTAATAACCAAGGAAATGGCTGAGATGGAAAGGAATTTAAAGGAAGAAGGAGAAAGAAAGGAGAGAGAGATGATGGAAAAGGTGCCTACTAAATGTGTAGTTTAATGCATATCTAGTTATTGTATGTTTTATCGTGCCCTACTCTGGGGTGTCTTTGGTTCCGGTGCAATATCAACATCTGGTTTTGCCCGGTACTGGTTGCATATGTGATTGGGTCAGGAGTCAGAGGTTAAAGACATCTCATACACTGTTGTTTACCCACAGATGTAAATGTGCTCAGTAGCTATTTCAGATAAATTTTTATTGTTAGGGGTGATCACACTAGAGGTGCAATGGAAAAGTGACGGACGCAAATGGATTTTTTTTTTGTGATTTTTTAAATTTATTTATTTATACATTTTTTTTAAACATTTATTTTTGTGAATTTTGAAATTCGCATCACGATGTTTTGTCATTCCACATGCAAGTGAATTGCAAGAGAAGTAATAAAATCCGAATGGTGACAAAATACACGGAAAATGGTGGAAGCCAGCAAGTCCCAAACTTTTTGACTTGTAGCCAAACTCCAACTTTTCCTTGCGAATGAAAAACAAACAATTTGCGAGCAAAACGGCAACTTTCGACCTTCTTATGACATGCAGACTGTTTGAGAAGAGTTTGAGACTACTCAGTCAGAGCCTCGTTTTGCAACTTTCACAGAAATTTCAAACGAGTTCACGAAAAAGGCGACCAAAATGTGATGCCGCGATTTTCGCAAGACAAATTCGAGAACATTTTGAGAATGAAAAGTCCATTCAAAATTGCCATTCACATCAGACGCTTTTCTAGTGTGATCACCCCCTTAAGTCCATCATGCTGAGTTTGCTGATTACATAATCTGTTATGCCATAAAAGAATCAATCCCTGTAAAATATTCAATATCCACTCAAGTTAATGGATTTATCATCTGGAGACCAGAAAGTGTCCCGTAATTACAAAATAATCGTCTCACTATTATACAAGTGTCCTATTGTTACAGAATGATGGTCTGACCTGAAAAATATGATTTTATAAAAAAAATTAACATTATTAAAATGTTCTCTAACAAAAGCTTTTTTCCCCCTTTATTAAAAAAAACTTTCTTGGTGGGATATTTTATGAAAATAGATTTAAAAAAATCATGAATTAATTATTAGTGATTAATAATGTGTAAAATAATTTTATCTAATTCAAAAGATCAAATCTGTGCTCAATAAATTGAAATAATATAAAATTGAGAAAATTGGTAATAATAATTTTACATAATCTTATCCAATTATTTGTAGTAAGAAAAAAATTTATTAATCTTATAATCGTTAGTTAATGTACAAAATATGTGTCCATATTGATCCTTCCTAGCATAACAAATACCAGCAGATGGTGACTTCTGACTTTTAATCACTGATTAAACCCATAAATGTAGGTAAATATGTAACATGCATCAGTTATGACTTAAATGTCTATATTTTATTTTAGTCATATTTAATTTAATCTGATCTGTTTGAATATAGTTTAGTATAAACATTTCCTTGTTAAAAAAAGGTAATTATGTATTAATTTAATTTGTATTGCTTTTTATTTCGTTTTGTTTGATCTCTGTGCATGTGTGAGTTACAGGCGAGGCAGTCGTGGGAAAAGGACTCTCGAGAAATGCGTTTTAAAAGGCTGCAGCACCTTTTGGAGAAAAGCAACATATACTCCAAATTTCTGCTAACTAAAATGGAACAGCAGCAGCAAGAAGTAGGTTTTCATGTTACTTTCAGGAAAAACATGCCAAGAAAGTAAATGCTTTTTGTTTCCTGGCTTGTCCTGAATACTTTAATATTCTTACGGACTGAAGGAAATATTAATAAGTATATGCATGGTTGTATAAGAACACAATTTATATAACTGCTTTGAATCGGTTAAGTGCAGAGTCCTAATTTCTGCTCAGAGGATTAATAAAGTATTTTTAGAAAGTCTGTTTTTGTGTTTAAAGTCCAATTATTGTGGCTATGGTTATTTAAAAAATATTTATAAAACATTTGTCAATAAAGGAAAGAATAAAGATGGAGAGACTGGAAAAGAAAGCAGCATTGCAGAAGGTAAGGGTACCAAAATTACTGCAGTGGAAATGACTGTGTAAAATCAAATTTCACTGGTACTTGTAAATGTTTAATATGGATACCCACCTAATACAAATTATCCCACAATTTCACAGGCCACTGGCAAGAAGGCAGGAAAAGGTATTGTTTATATATTTTGTTAGCTGAATATTTTTGTTAGCTGAATAAATTTACTGACCTGTAAATTTATTACTGACTTTATTTCAACTATAGTTTTAATGTAAAAATTTAAGTAGATAAAAGTCTATTATAATTTGTGAACTTGAATAGATTAGTCTTTAATTTTTTTGTTTTTTGTCTTTAGTTGAAAGAAAGAGAAAAAGGGAGGAAGATTATAAAATTGCTGATGTTATATCTAAAGAGGTAAGCGCGTATTTCTTATTTATTCAGTATGGTCTCTTTTAAGGAAGTTATGGTGTAACTGCTCACCGTGTTTGTGTTTGTTTAAAAAATATATATATTTTTTTTATAGGAAATTTTGTTAAAAGCCAAAAAACAGAAGGTGGAAGAGGTAATTGAAATTTTTTTGCAGGCAGGAAATAATTGGGTCATGTGCACCTTTGAAAGCTGTTTACCTCAGTTTTTATTTAGAGTTTTTCTACTCTGTATGTTGAAGGAGGCCCAAAGCCAGAAGAAACTCGAGACTGAGGATATAGAAAAACGAAGTGACTCTAACTCTGATATTAAAGGGCGACTGTCTGAGGCCATGCGGGAAAATGCCAAGGAGATGCTAGACCCAGAAAGGAAAGTGAACGGTCAGGCTGTGCCTTTGCAGCAACCCAAACTCTTCACTGGTGGTGTGATGAGGTGGTATCAGGTGGAGGGCATTGAATGGCTGAGGGTAAGTACAGAGAAATTATTAAAAATAAATGTCGGTTTCAGTACAAGTAATGCAGTTCAATTTATTATGCATGACATTCCTGAGAATTGAATTATAAAATATGTAAAAGCTGGTAATAATTTAAAGAAGAAAGCAGTATTGTTGGTGTGTGTAAGTTAGAGTCAAACTACAGTGGGCATAAATTTAACTGTCTTGGGTTTACACATTTTTATGGCAAAAGTGACATTGCATGCATTGCACATCTCAACTTGTCCTCTGTTCATTTTATACCAGTTGCTGATCTTGCATGTTTTAGTAAATATAACATGACACTTGTATTGCCAGTCATTCTAACCCATGTCTGAATGTGCACTGCTAAAGTGGAACTACAAGATGGAATAATGATCTTTTGGTATACATTTAGTATCTGATTTTTTTTCTTCTTACATCTATTTAACCCTACGAGGTGTGTCTCATGATGTCTCTTTTCTCATTCCCATAGATGTTAACCAAATATTCATTTGTTAATTGTAAGAACTATTTAAATATTTCAGATACAATATCAGATACAAGACACTCCTAGTTCAAATGCAGCCTAAACAGGCCATGAGAAATTAGAATGGTGAATGTATTTTTAGAACATTGTCTGTAATAGGCTCTGATTTATATGTTGTAGATGCTGTGGGAGAATGGAATAAATGGTATCCTGGCTGATGAGATGGGACTGGGAAAGACCATACAATGCATTGCTCATATTGCAATGATGATTGAGAAGAAAGTTTTGGGACCATTTTTGGTTGTCGCTCCACTGTCCACTGTGCCCAACTGGATTAATGAGTTCAAGCGCTTCAGTCCAGAGGTGAGGCTACTGAAGTAGAGTTTAACCAGGGGGTTGTACCTTGCATTTTTACAGTATCGTTCAGATTGTTATGAATTGCCAATTTTGAGTAGAAATTCAACTGGCGATCTACTTTGGGTTAGATTTAATCTACTGATTAAATCTAACCCAACATTTTTCATGAACTGGCTGGCTAAAATTAGGTAATAATGTTCAGGAAGCACAAAGTTCTCTCTAGGTTTGTAGAATTGCAAACTGCTATGCACAGGCCTTGACATAATGTTTATTGCCCCAATGGTCAATTTGGCATTTAGATGCCACTTTCCCTCCAGGGCATTAAGGCCAATTATTAAGAAGTGTTGTGTGCACCAAGGCCATAACCTATCCACACATTTTTAGTTGATTAAGTTTGCCGTTATAATTTTGCTATACTGTATTAATCATGCAAGGGAAATTACACAGGTTGGGGGGCCCAGAGAGCAGTTGGGGGTTAGGTGCCTTGCTCAAGGGTACATCAGCCACAAAGGTGGTGGAAGGGAAGGAGCAACTCACTCCCCCACTGCCACACATTTTTCCTGCTGGTTCAGGAATTGAACCAGTGAGCTTTCGGTCCCAAAGCCACTTCTCTAACCATTAGGCTACGGCTACCAGTCATGTGGCATGATGTCAGTGGTCAAATGAATCTTGTGTTCATTTGAGTAAAATTGTTAAAATTATTATAGAAAACGCTTCAATTTGATATAATAAATGTGAATGCATAGAACATTGCAAATTATCAATAAAGAAATAAGCTAACATTAACTTCTGTTACGATTGTTTTAGTGTAAATTAGACTAATACATTATTGTAGTTTTGCTTTCTTGAAAATATTGTTAAGAGTTTATTATTTGGAAGCTGACGCTTGTAATTTGGTCTCCTTGCATTTGTTATGTTAAGGTGGCCATAAATCATAAATGGCCATAAATTTCTGGTACATGAACTATTCCAGCTTACATTTCCCCAATTGGAGGCTACATCCATATTCATTTGGGCAGTGCTGGCCAATGAAACATCAACATAGTATCTGCACTTGCATACCCCGGTATGCTTGATAGAAAATGTCCAGTGTGGAAAATAAATTTTTTTATGTGGTTTGTGGGGAAAGGCTGTTGCCAGTATAGGGACACTGCAGCCAGCACAAAAATGAGGGCAGGTCGAAGTGCCCATCAGCGGTTTTCACTTTTGACAGGGCATCATGACTGTTTCGTATGTCAGGCCTTGCGTGTATGAGTTTTGTGTTATCCTAGACGGGGACTGTTGATTTTGCCACGCTCTTTGCCATACCCGGTATGGGAGCTGTATATTCAATAACTTTGCAGTGCATATATGTTCAGAGATGCATATGATTTTAGTAGATTATGTATACTTTGGAGACACCCATACCCACATCTACAGTCAATAAAGCCATCAGGTCACTTGTTTCAAGCAGTTTTAATTTTGTCACAAATCCGACGGTGATGGAATTAAGAAATTTAATAAATATTGTTTAATAATTATTGTGACAAATGTGTGACTAAGCCATCTGAGCTCTGGTTTTAAGTGCAAGAACCATGTAGTGTAAGAATATTCAGTAGTGTTGCATTTTAAAATTGTACTGAAGTTTAAATTCAGCAAATATTTCCTGCAAATATTGTACACTTTCTGAATACAAGACCTTGATCTCCTTGTCTGTTTTTCTTAGGTGTCGGTAATGCTTTACCATGGCTCACAGAAAGAGAGAATGGACCTTGTCACGAAAATCCGCAAGCCTCAGGGTTCACTACATATGTCTCCTGTTGTTCTAACTTCATTTGAAATTGCCATGAATGACAGGAAGTATCTCCAGGTTAGAACTGATTAATGCACCAGTGAACGCTACAATGTGCAGTTATTAGGACTTGGGGGTGGTAGTAGTAGTGCAGTTTGGTTTGTTAATTATTTTAAGATTGAGCAAATGTTTTGTGAGTGGAAAAAATCAGTTTGGTTTCTTCCAATTCTCTAGCGTTTCCACTGGAAGTACCTGATTGTGGATGAAGGTCACAGAATAAAGAACTTGAACTGTCGTTTAGTGAAAGAACTGAAAATGCTTCCAACTGACAACAAACTGCTGCTGACAGGAACTCCTTTGCAGAATAATCTTTCTGAACTGTGGTCTCTGCTTAACTTTCTACTCCCTGAAGTCTTTGATGACTTAAAGAGGTATTTATAAATGCGGATGATTATTAGGAATTTCCTGCTGTTTATTTGATTTTAATATATTGTGTTTGTTTTCTAAAATTCTTCAGTTTTGAGTCATGGTTTGACTTTAGTACCATCACCTCGAATGTTGAGACTCTTGTGACTAATGAACGAGAACAAAACATCCTGAGTATGCTTCACCAGGTAAGAACAAAGTTGGAACTGTTGAACATTCTATTTCAAAAGTTATTCATTTGCTGTGATAACCATAGACGTTGAATTATAAACCCTATGTAATTTGTGTTGTATGCGACTCTGCATTCTTTGATGTCATGTTGCTCAGATTCTCACACCCTTTCTACTGAGGCGATTGAAGTCAGATGTGACTTTGGAGGTTCCGCCAAAGAAAGAGATTGTGGTATATGCTCCAATGACATCCAAGCAGGATACCTTTTACAGGGCTATTGTTGACAAAACAATTGCAAAGGTATTGGGTCAGGAAAAGGTAAGTAATGGTTAATTATTTTTGTCTCCTTCACAAACCGTATATGTATGTAAATCAGTTCCTTCGTGTTAGTACTTAGTTCATGCATTATTTCATTTTTGATTGTTTTTAAAAAGTGTGAGAGTGAACCCGCAATGCTATCATCCACTGGGCGCCCTAAACGCAAGTCTCGGAAGATGGTGGACTATTCTGAAAGCAATGGCTCTCCATTTGACCTAGAACAATACATTGCACAAGTTCAGAAGGAGATGGAAAGTGGGCAGAAGTCAGTGTCTTGGTTCAGTTTTTTTTTTTTTTTTTTTTTTATAAAATAAATTCAATAAATAAATTAAATTCAGTGGTAAATGTAAGTAAATAAATTCAGATCCTTTTTTTGTTTATTTCTTTTCAGTTTTGCTCCTTTTGTAGACATTCAGATGCCTGTTGATGCCCAGATCAACCTGAAGCTACAGAACATACTGATGCTCTTGAAGCGATGCTGCAATCATCCTTATCTCATTGAATATCCTCTTGTCCCAGGAACTCAGGAGTTTAAAGTAATTAAAATTTATAACTCCTTTATTTAAACCTAACATACACCTATCAACCATAGTTTTAAAACCAGTGAGAGGTAAAGTCAATAACGGTGATTATTTCATTTTGCTATTATTATATCATACTCACTATTATTAGACATCTGTCATGGGGTGGGGTATATTGGTTAGCAAGCAGTAAACATTAAGTTCTGGAAATTGGCAATTTGAAAGCAGGAAAAATGGCCAAGTGTTAGAATCTGTTTGACGTTGACATAGGCCAAAATTTCACGTCTCAATGACTGGGTCAGTGCATCTACAAAATCACCAGTCGTGTGGGGTACGCTCTGTATGTAGTAGTACAGGGAAGGATATAAAACCCATTAGGGCTCACCGACGTGCATAGGGCATGAAAGCCATCCTTTGTGGTCTGATCTCATAGATCATAGATAGCACACACTCGTGAAAAAGTTAATTTTGGTTATGGTAAAAAGGTGTCAGAACACCATGCATTGCAGATTGCTGTAGATCCGTGTGCATCCTTAATCCCTGTCCACCACTAAAGATGCCTACAGTGGGCACATGAGCATCAAAACTGGACCATGGAGTAATGGAAGAAGGTGGACTGGTATGACAAATCACATGTTCTTTTACATCATATGGACAGATGGTTGCATGTGTATCACTTTCATCGGGATGAGATGAAAAGTAAATGTAAAGAAGGTAAACTATCGGAAGCAGTCCAATGTTTTGATAAACCTTGGATCCTCAAATTCATATGGATGCTACTTTGACACATACTATCTAATTAAACATTGTTGCACAAAAACATTTACCACTTTATAGCAATAGGGTTCCCTACCTACCATGTGAACTGCTTGCTGCTAGAGTTAAACTCAATCAGGTATATTAACTGTGTTCTCCATTGCACAAGCTAATTGGCTTCCACCTGTGATCAATTTTAATCATTCTGATTAGTACAGCATACAAACATTCTAGATAAGCCTATCCTCTGAACTGGACGAAAGAGCGAGAAGGAAACCGATCAGAGAGGTCATCAAGAGTTCTATTGAAACTTTGGATCCATTATAGGAATTTGTGGCAAAGAATGGTCATTGTTTGCGAGTGGAAAATTATAACAAATGCTTCACAAGTGTCAATTGTATGGGAGTATTAGCACTCTTAATTTGTTACTCTGTTTTTCTTCTGCAGATTGATGAGCAGCTGGTCGAGACATCAGGGAAGTTCTTAATTCTGGACAGAATGCTTCCCGAACTTAAAAAAAGAGGACACAAGGTGAAGTAAAGCTCTTTTAAAAAAATTATCTTTTTGTACTGTCATTTTTCAGTTTTAGATATTTATGTCCTTCTGATTTGCTATGCACAGGTTTTAATTTTCAGCCAGATGACCTCTATTTTAGACATCCTGATGGACTTCTGTTACCTTCGGGGATACGAGTACAGCCGACTGGATGGGAGCATGAAATATACTGATCGAGAAGAGAATGTATGTAGCATGTATTTGATTCAGTTTTTTGCCACTATATGCTCTATTCTTGCAACGAATCTATTTACCACATGGAGTGGATATACATTTTCTATTCTGTGCAGATGAGGAAGTTCTCCGACGATCCAAATGTTTTCATCTTCCTCCTGAGCACACGAGCTGGTGGCCTCGGGATCAACCTTACAGCTGCAGATACGGTCATCATATTTGACAGTGATTGGGTTTGTGTTTACCCATTATCTACATTTGTTTTGTGCATATGTCAAATCAAATGATGGTGAAATGTCTGCAAGATTTCTAAAATGTTTTCTCTTTTGTTTTGATGGAAGAACCCTCAAGCAGACTTGCAGGCTCAGGACCGGTGTCACCGTATTGGACAAACCAAGCCTGTAGTGGTGTACCGTCTCATCACACTAAACACTATTGATGAGAAGATCCTGGAAAGGGCATCTGCTAAGAGGAAACTAGAGAAGATGGTCATACATAAAAGTAAGTTATTTAAGACAGGACCGCACAAATTGGCATGTCAAGTCAAACCCTGGAGGTTGTGTTAAAGGTTGTCTAAAGTAAACTTTGAGGCAACTGCAGTGGATAAACAAAAGGATTTGACATTGGTATGGCAAGAAAATATAATTTGACATTTTTGGCAATTTTTATATTCACCAAAAATTACATCCCCATGTTTATTAGCCACTTAAGATTCATGGGCATCTCAGACTCCTAGCATTTTAGCACTGGGCAGATTCTACAGAAAATGGGTGGAAATGATCCCACTTAGTTTTTTTAATAAAATCTAAAAGCAATCTAATGGCATTGGTTTATGATGTTATTTACATCATAAAAATCATTCCTACTAAATTTCAGACCTCGCCCAATCATAATATAAACGTTAAAGGTTTTGAGATTTTGAGTTATGTAGACAGTATTCATGGCATGAAATGGACAGAAAACAGTCATAAGGCCACTGTTTGTTTCATAGTTTCAATGTTAAATATTTAATGAATAATCATTGCCCATTTTAAAACACTTGGAGCCTGTTTAAAGTGCTTTGTGAAAAGCTGAATTGTGCTTTAAAGAAAAACTTATTTTTAAAGAAAATCTTCTTTCATTGTAACATTCTATAACGTAATCTCAACCCCAATGCATAGCAGCGGTTTCCACGGTACATATACACTCAGATACTGCAATGGCATGTAGTATTTCCTCATTTCATCAAAACTTTTATCAACAAAGCATGTCCACAATGAGTACTTCTCACCTTGAATGATGCATACCAGAATCAGAATACTTTATTGATCCCGGAGGAGATTGTGTAATGTGGGTGGGGTTACACCACCGGTTATTGACAAGAACGGCAAGCCCCCCTCCTTTCCGCTTACCGCTCGCGGTGCAATCTCTGTCGGTCTGGACCGTGTGAAAGTCCGCGATGGATGCGTTGTCATAGGGAATATCCTGGTGCAGCCATGTCTCCACAAAGCACATGAGACTATACTGCCTCTGACTCCGGGCTAGTGCTGTCAGCTCGTCCATCTTATTCGCCAGTGACCTCGTTAGATGGAAGACATAGCATGTACCTTTTCCTGTCTGTAAGCCTCCGCTGCCTCGCCTCTTCTTTCTTCCACCTCTGCATCCACGGTGTGCTTTTCTTCAGATTTCAGCTATTAAGTCCATGGGTCTGGCCGCTAATCCGGCCAGCATCAGGGCGATCAGCTGATCCTTGGAGTAAACAAAGCGCGTGGCGTGTAGTTGCTGCGCTCTACAGCTAGAGAGGGCAGAGTATAAGAAGAAAAAAGTTAAAAGTACGGGAAGGGCAGAAGCAACTGAAACGTGCTGCATGCTGGTTAACGCACGCGCACTTATAATAGGTTAGAAACCGCATACGTTACTTGATGCGAAATTGTTATTCATGAAATTTGGTAAAATACATACGAATCGAAATTCAGTCACCTGGAAGCTTTCAGTTCCCAAAAACCGCCTTCGCGCATGCGTTGGCAGTTGGTGTCGTGCTACTTCCGGCTTTGATGAGGTAATTTCCTCTGCGTAGTTGGCGAACATGACAGCTCTGCTGGGGACAGAAGTAACGTTTGCTTTGCTGAAGTTGGTTTCCTTGCCTGGTTAACTTTACTCCAGCATTATTCACCAACCGGGTTCCAATGAGAGCAGCCTTCCCAATGTCTCAATGTCGACTTCATTCAGAGTGAACGAGACACGAGTTTCTTAATAAGGCCGTTGCTAACGTTGTGTTGATGAACAGACAGATATGTAACGTTTGCAACTCTGATAATGCATTGTTCTATGAAATGAGGGATATTTTTTTTGTCCACTTTTGAGCTGTCTACTTGAATAAATCAATTCTGTCTTAAAAAAAACAAAAAAAAACCAGAAGGTCTAACACTGATTGCTCATGCAGATACTTTATTCAGTGTTAATCCAATGTGCATCGTTTTTTCCCTGATAATTCGTAATACCATTTGGGTCATTAGATTTTAATAGTACATTTTGAAATAGACACACTTTCTGTAGAATCTGCCACTGGGATAATTTGTTGGTTTTGTTGGATTAATTTCTTAAACATATTCACAGTGCTTAGTGTTGTGTATTACCTTGGTAATATATTCATGAGAATGTTCAACTGAGCATATACCAGGAAAATGCCTTAGGTAATGGCTGAAAGATTTTTTATTTTTTATTCTACTTCTTTTGGCACAATGCATTCTTTTACTGGTAGACAGCATCAGCTCACCTTGATTCCAAACTAGCAATACAGCTTGGTCATTTGAGCTGGTTAAGATTTCAGGATCAGTTTAATAGGATGCCACTTACAGATTTCGTCATGTTTTTTTTTTTGCCCCTAGAAAAGTTTAAAGGAGGAAAAACTGATCTAACGCAGTCTAAAAGCTGTGTGGATATGAATGAACTGATGGACCTGCTGAAGTCCAAAGATTATGACAGGTACTGCATTTACGTTCACACAGTACACATGAAACACTTGTATTTTTGCTGTTTCTTTGTTATCTGTCCCATAATTAGAGCAGAGGGTTAGGTTTGTTTGTTTTTATACTTAAAGTCAAATTAGTCTTCAATAAAAACCTACACACAATCTTCAAAGAATATTGGCTATAAAAGTAAATGCATCTTTTGAAGTACTTTCTTTTGACTGGAATACGAAGGTCATTAGTGAGCCTATTGCAGCATGTCTTAATTCTTGATGACATTAAATATAGCATAAAGTGTCTGTTGCCAAAACATTATGGTTATAAACATTTGCTCATATTGTCATTGCACCAATATAGTACATGTATCTTTGTGTACAGGGCAGTGAAGAGCAGTAAAGGCAAGGTCATCAGTGACACAGACCTGGAGATTTTGCTTGACCGCAGTGACTTATTGGGTAGGCTTTGACATTTTGTCTTGCCCTGTTTTCATATTTTTGATTTAGGCATATATATATATATATATATATATATATATAGGATTAGGTGTTTTTATATTAATCAACTATATGTGAAAAATGTTTCAGATCAAGCCAAAAAGGGTGTTCAACAAAAGAAGGCTGGAGTGTTCAAGGTGGTTGAGACTAAAGAAGAGAATTCAGAGATTTGTCTGTCATAAATGCCAGATGAGCAAAATGGTGCACATGCAACAAACTAGATGCCACTAGTGAATAAAACTGGGGTCTCAATCTGCTGTTCACATATACTGTATAGCCTTTTCTTCTGTTATTATGGCTTTTCTTTCTTTGTTTGTTTAAAAAAATATATATATATTTTTTTTTTCTTCTTTTTGTTACTTCTCTGACATGCTGTCATATAGTGATTTTGAACAACTCTCTACAAGACTGAAACCTTTGCCATGATTTAGATTGAACACTGCTACCATGATACTGATCTTCATAGAATGCAATGTAATTTGCTCAATGTTTGGAAAATTTCACTGTTAGTTTGTACTTAATGCACCTTAATCCTTCTGGGCTGTTGCCATTCTTTATGATAAAGCCAGGTCTTGGGAAAGTGTCATCTACCCATCTGTGTGTTTTAATATTTCTATTATTTCCTTAAAAGTGTTAACTTGAAAGCACTTTAAAACATATGTCAAGTATAACTAGTGTAGCATGGGCCTTGATGTTTTGTATTGATTTACTTTTTATGTCTATAAAATATAATAAATATAGTTTTGTTCAGAAAAAAAATCTCTTGGTAAGTGGTTAATGCTAGAAAGTGAAATAAACAATCCTGAAGCTTGCTGGAGTAACAAATCAGGGCTGGGTTTCTCAGTTAGAAAATGTTATTTATGAAAAACGTTTGTAAATGTCATTTAGTAGCTAACCTTTCTGAAGTAAAAATACTGCAACGTTGTGCATAACATTTATTCCTTATAAAATCTTTGTGTAGTAGAAATTAGAAAATAATTTGAATAAATTGAAAGCACGTGCCAATTGCTATAATTAGCAGTGTGCACCCGCTCCTACATCCTAAATCCCCATAAAAGGCCGTAGGAGGGGGTGCACACATATATACATGAAGATGGAAGGGCCATAATCTAAGAGAAGAAAGCTGCAGGACATCAATTCCAGAAGAGATATTATACTCAGTAATGTGAATAGTGTATATAAGGTTGTACACGAAAGTGAAGCTTGTCATGCAGTGAACTGAAGAAAAAAAAATGCAAAAAAAAAAAAAACCCCAGATTTTGTTTGACCTGAAATCAGAGGCCAAGAAAAGAATAGCTAAACACAGGCGTTAGATGCTGGCCACTGGAGAAGAGGTGGCTGGCCCTGAGTTATCAAAGCTGTACCAGCGCATCTTGGGTGTGCCACTGGTGGAGCACATCAATACAATATGTATTGTATGATATGTAAAATGACAATATTTGGCAGCAGAACCTCCACTTGTGCTCCCAGTTCCCATTCCCTTCATCTGGAGACAGTTTTGGACAACCAAAAACGAATTGCTGAGACACTAACACAAATAGCAGTAGCACTGGGCAGTTTCAGATATACTTGAAGGAATAAAACATGCACTGAATCTGGTGGTGCTCTTAAGTCACTTTAGTTTTAATTGTAAAGTTATAATACCATAAATGTAAATTAGTTAATTGATGTCTAACTTGGACTCAATGTGTGTGCAGTCCATTGATACTATATCGATGCTGATTATGTTCAGAATAGGTGAATTTAATATACTGACTGATCAGTAGATTTATATCCTCCAGGACTTTCAGGAAAATGCTGTTCATGCTTCTGATATGAATGAATGAATTTATTTCAGCAAAATCTATATAAATTGTTGAACAATATACAATAAATATACAACCAGGGTAACACAAAAAGTATATAATTTATTTCCATTGTGGCTTAGCCACATCCGGTATCTGAGCTTCTGAATTGTCCCTGTGGCCAAAAAGCTGAATGGCCTGTGGCCAAACACATGTTGTGGTACTGGGTAGGAGCGTTGGATATCGGCTGGTGTATCGGTGTTGCACAGCTCCATGAGAAAAGCTCTTTGTAGCTAAAACTGTCTTCTAAGATATTTGTTGGTGTGAATAAATCTGTGTGGGCTTTGAAGATGTGTTTTCTCCTAATTCTACCTGCTGTAATTTATTCTAGCAAGATTTTTTTTTATTTGTGTGGTCTTTATCAATTATTAAATAAGCCATGGTTTCCAATGAACATAATGCATCATGAAGTGATAATTATTTGCATGATGCTTTGTAACTTAATAATAATTTTAAAAAATTGAAATGATAAAAATAAAAAATCTACACATTTCAGTCTCTGATGTCATATTCTGGATCCGAAACTCACTGTGAAGATGACTTTGCACTGCTGCTGATATAAACACTTTTGCTAAAATGATTTAGAATCACAGTTACCATTACAGCTATAGGATAACCAACTAGACTCCATGTTAAAACTATAGTGAATTTCAACAGTATTGTGCCCAGGCCCGGACTGGCCATCGGGAGCAGCTGGACTATTCCCGGTGGCCTGGGCTCTTAAGTGGCCTAACTGGGAGAAGAAAAAAAAAGTATAAAAAGTAAAAAAGAATCACGGCGAACTACATTGGTGCAGCTGATTGGTCTGCAAAAACTGGCACCCGCCCACCAATAAAATGATTTGTGTTCGTCCGTTTTCACCTTTACTGATTGGCGATTGATTAAAAATATCAGAAGTCAAGTTTTATTTTCAACACGAGAACCAATCAACATGAGAGCGCGTGGAGGCGGAACAACAGAGAGACAGAGGAACGTGGTGCTGTAGCTACTAATGGACTCGGGGGGGGGGGAGTGGAAAGGGGAGCAGAACGAGAACTTATAAAAAAAATAAAAAAAAAGAAGGCGCTTGAAGAGGAAGCGGGAAATGTTCCGGTGTTCCGGCTTAACTGGTTTTCATGTTAACTGGTGACACTGGCTTACAGATGTTTACACTCCGCCCATTCCGC
>JBCNYH010000027.1:34131769-34165410 GCA_039654325.1 Tandanus tandanus | reverse complement strand
CACACACATACACACACACACACACACACACACACACACACACACACACACACACACACACACACACACACACACACTAAAAAGTTAGTGAGCAAGAAAGAGATAAGTAAAACTTGGCTATACATTTGCTATGTATGTTTTCCTGAAGTCATAAGAAGAGAAAACTGAGGGGAATGATTATGGCAAATAAGATGAGGCACATGTTTGAATGCTGCAAATGACTTTAAGCTAGTGATGCAGATGGTGCTGATAATTACACTAATAATATATAATATAGAAAATGAGGGTGTAGTTATAGTCATTTTCTAAACCACTATTAGAGTTGCAAGGAGGCTGTGCCTATCTCAGCCGACACTGGGTGAAGGCAGGGTACAGCCTGAACAGCTCACCAGACCATCGTAGGGCCAACACAATCAACCATTCACACTCACATCCACACCCGGGGCAATTTGGAACAGCCAATTAATCTAATGTGCATGTCTTTGGACTGTGGGAGGAAACCAGATGCAAGCACAGGGAGAACACGCAAACTCCACACAAAAACATCCAACCCCGGGAACTTGAACCCAGGACCTTCTTGCAGTGAGGTTGACGTGCTAGCCACTACGACACCATTGTATAATTATAATTTTTTAATATTTGGCAGATGATGTTTTCACATCGGTAGACAACTGGGCATACAGGCTAGACAGACAAGTAGAGAGTGTCTTTCAGTGGAATGGGAATGGAAAGTTTAATTGCAATTATCTCTTTTTTCAATTTTGAGGTCAACCCCAAAAATGTACAATTATCCAAAGACATTTTAAGGTTATAACGTTATTCTGGTTAAGACGAAGGTAAAATAGAACATTTTCAACTCAGGAATATATTTATTTTTCTGCGTACATAGTCAGAATCCGACCAAGGGATTCCCAGGTAACATAAACATCACATACCTGAAGATGTTGCAGATCATCTTCTTGAATATTTTGTGAAAGATTATAAACCTAGTACAAACAAATGGAACACATTGCAAATATTTTTGTAAACACAACCAGCTGGCATTAGGATCAGCAAATATGACCAAGTACATGAAGTGAGTACCCTCTGTGCATCATAAACACACCTGTATAGAGCTGGTCATAGTGCTGAGGGCAAAAACTGTAGCACAGTCTTTAATAGTGGACTGACTGTCAAAAGCTCCCTGAGTGTCAACCAGCAGGACAGCAACCTGAGAAGTACAAAGTTTTGATTTGGCACTCAGAACAAACAAACTGTGATACAAGCAGATAAGCAAATGAGGAACACCTCACCTTACTGCCATCAGCCTTTTCCACCACAAACACCTCACTCCAGGCCTGTATTCCTGTTGTCTCTCTCTCACAACCACCCCTCCAGGAGAAACCTGTAAGTGGCTCATCATCTCCTCCCATCCATGACTCAGATGACTACAGAATATGACAAGAACAAGAGACGTGCATGCTTACATCTGCCTTTTTATATTTAAGAACATTAACAGGCCAGACTGTTTCACATTTTAGGGAAACAGTCATGACATGCCAGAGGGCCAGGTTAATGATCGCGTGCAGATTTTAGGGGCATGAAGATAACATGCTTGAGCATGCACAGCTAACCTGATTGTGCATATATCGAAGCATGAAGTCTAGCAGGAAGGATTTGCCCTTACGAAAAGCACCAGCCACAGATAGCACAACCACGTTGAGGTCCTTGATATGATCTTGCATTAGAATCTTCTCCAATGCCTCAGCATCTAAATCAAATTTATGGTCGACCTCATTGGCTACGACTATCTGTACTGGCCGAGCCCCTTCTGTGACTAGCTCTTCCTCGTTAGGTTTGGGAGCGTCCTCCACAGCGCACTGAGCAATTCCATTTGTATCGGGGCTTAAGTCCTCTCCCGTGCCTGAGTCATGAAGATGACAGTGTGGCACCTCCTCTACCCCAGACATATCTGTATAAAAAATATAATACACACAAAAGGATTGTTGGCATAAATAAAACAGTAATGTAAGGTTAACAATTAACTTTTTATTTAGACTGTAGATGCAGCTCATGTACTATTTAAAAAATGCATCGATCAATCAATGTAAATCAATAAAATTTAAAATATCCTGAAAATTCTGAACACATTGACATACTTTTCAATATAGTAGCCTATCCATGTAACAAATGATCAGATGAGTCACCTAACCAAGAGACGAGGAACAACTCCCTCCCACATGTTACAACCCTCCCACAACCTAAGCATTCCAGGATCCCTGAGGTGGTTCCATACCCAAATTCTTCATAATACACAAGAAGTGGAGCAGGAGTCCCCAAGAGAAGCACTAAAAACCATGACGCCTATCAACCAAGGCAGTGCATTAGAACAAGCGTTATGAAGGGTGATAGTAAGGATATGCACCACAAAAGGTGCCCATTACCAGATATGTCAACCAGGTGACAGCAGATCAAACAACGAGATGCTACTGATACACCAGATTAACCAAACCCCGAACTTGTCACTGTCACCACGTGCAGATGATGAGACGCCATCCACCAGTGGCCCAGTGCATCATGATGATTTGCAGAGAAGAATACGTCTAGGAATCCTTACACAGACGCGATGCTGGCTCTCACTAAAGACAAACAGGCAGTTTCACAAGTTGGCTGTACGACATAGAACAGATTTAAAGAATGGATCAAATGTCTGCAGTAGAGATTTGAATGCCTTTTGCCCATTTGCTTTTCTAGTAAGCTCACTTAAGCAATGCTGCAACAGCTGGGGAAGAGAGGGGCAAATGTTAAAAAGGCCATCCTGATCATGGGTCTTGTGACATACTGATGGGACATTATGACAGAACGATAGTTTATTGTAACTTCATGTGAGTGTGACCTCACAGTAGTTATCAGTACTAGTAAAAAATAAACTGTGAGAATCAGTAATGGGAAGACACATACACACACATTAAAGCAGCTTATTTTTTCTAAAATACATGCCAAAGCAGAGAACTCCAGACCAAAGAATGGCGATAATGCGCTAGTACAGTCCGCAATAGCTGTTAAAAAATTTAATACAAACACACGTAATGCTTCAATCCGATGCTTCAAATTGCTTGTCAAGTAGAAAACGCAGTAATAGATGAAACCTCACTTCAAGGCTTGTATCATTCTCGGATAAGCACGCGAACGATGAAAAACGAAGCCTCACAGCCCCATAGAGTGACACAATTTGTTTATTTTGCGAGTCATCTCAGATATTCGGAAATGAAGGGCCATAGTTCATGGGTTTTTTGGCAGCACATTTAAACTGATTAATTTATATTATTACAGTTTAGCAATGGCGCTAGTCCAGAAAAATTATTTACCTTTATGGCAAAACTTTGTTCAACACATTGAGGCAAAAAACAAACAAACAAACAAACAAAAAATTCTGAGATTATGAAATCATGAGAATAAAGCTGTAATAGTTTGAGAATAACGGTAAAGTTACAAGAACAAAATCTTAGTATGTGAAAAAAGAAAGAAAAAAAAAAAAAAAAAAAAAAAAAAAAGTGAGACTAAAAACCTTATTCTTGTAACATGATGGCTTTAGTCTTATATTGAGATTTTCTTTTTTTTCTCACTGTGGCCCTGTCTCTGTCAAATTTTACACTGGTATCAAGATCAAATAATAAAGCAAATTGTAACTTGTTTTTGTTTTATTGTCATTACACACATTTTATTATTTACTGCCTTCATTAGAATACAAAAGACATTAGACAAATAAGGAACCTAAACACATCATGAATTATTATTATTATTATTATCATTAATATTATTATTAAAATATACTAATTCAGACCATTTAAACGGTCAGAATCTGAATATAACTGATGGTGGGATACCAGTAAATGTCTTGTGAGCATTTGAAGCCCTGAGAAATAAAACACTTTAACACAATGGATTGAAATGCTTCAAAGCTTCATGTGGCATTCACTTTGAATGGATAGATAACTTCACAGAGTAAAACTTGCTAAGACTAGCATGAATATAAATTTATATTTATGAGGGAAAATAGGAGCATACCCCCATCAAGCTTCAGAGCCATGCCAAGAAAAGCATCATTTGTAATATGTTTCGGTGTGCATGGTTTTCCACTTCTATAAGCTTAAATCAAATAGTTTATTTAAAAAAAAATTTTTTTTTAAATCAGGCTTATTGCTTTTCCAGTGAGATCAAAACAACGTGATGTCATGGGCCTATTTCATTCATTTATTCATTTTCTGAACCGCTTAATCCTAATTAGGAGGCTGGCACCCATCTCAGCCGACTCTGGGCGGGGACAGAGTACACCCTGGACAGCTCGCCAGGCCATCGCAGGGTCATAATTTTGCGCTAAAATCGGAGTGTATATTTCATCAAAATGATAAAGTAAATCTTAAACAACTGTTCTATACGTCCTATTTATCCATTTTAATGCAACTTATGGACTTAGAATGTATAAAAACTAAAGTTTATTATTAAGAGAAAAAAAAAAAAAATCCAGATTTCGTTCTGTCCTGTTGTGAAAAGTCTGCCTGCACATGCACAGTAAAGCCACTATTTCTGGATACTGTTGTTGACATTGGACATGATCAGACGTCACAGAGAATGAAGCATGAGTGTACTTTTACACATTTCAAGCTTGGTTTTCTACTAGATCTACTGGTAAGGCTTCAAAACGTTAAAATTTCCTTCTTTTCGCCAGCCTTCACAATTCTGCCTTGGTATGCCTTTTTTGAAGATTATTCCTCTTGCGAATAAATCACACTTTCGAAAATATATATTTACTGTATTTTGTGTCACTTGCAAAGTGTTTTCAGTGAATTGGATTGTATTAATCATGTAAATCTTTGCCATCTCAATCATTATTGACATGACCTTGACCTACTTTTTTCTTCTTATAACAAGGCTCATGCTAAAATTTGTTATGATTTTAAGTAGGTCAGACCATAAGGTATAAAAATATTTACCCATATTGAATACACTTAAAAAAAATCACCTAACAAGGAAACCCCTTCTTCTTCAGTGTGTTTTCCACCATAATATACTTGTAATGCAGGATTAAAACTTGGTAGCAGTATTTTTAGCCAGAGAATCATAACAATCAAGTACACAACTGAGAGGACAGGAGATCCTTCTTTACACTGTCCACTGGACTATATATCTCCTACCCCTTCATATATGTAAATGTTAATTTTCTTTTTTTTTTTTTTACCTGCACTACTGCCACTAGTAATTACTCATTAGTACTCTCTTATTTCATTTTGATTTAATTTATCTTTTCTTCTTCTGTAATTGGCTGTTCTCCCATTCACTCCAGCCACAGGATTGCACAGATTGCTAAGACTCACTGTCTTCAGCCATCTCAATCGTTCATTGCACCAAGTAGGTCTTTCTGGTATTCGGCATCCTCACATCGTTGATGCATGTACATTGGTGATCTATCACTAATATGTCCATGTTTCAGAATCCACAGAATTAGTTTATTATTTCTTTCTTAGCTCTCCAACAATGCCCTAAAAATCCCTCTCATGTATGACTTCAAAGATATGTGATGGATGCATGTAAAGCTACTTGTTGGCTGGATGCTGCTTCCATGAGATATTCAGAACAATTCAAAATATCCTGGTGTAGGTGCCAATAAGCTTCTTCTCTAGTCTTTTCATGAGTGTTTGTGTAAGCAATACTGGTGCAACTATGGCTTGGAAGAAGTCACTCTTCTCGCTTTCTGGTAAATTAGACTACCATACTGTTGGTAACTTATACATATAACGACATGCCTACTTTTTTTGATGAATTGACCTTTGTGACATTGAAAAATAGGTCACAGTGACCCAGTTCCAATAAGCTGGTAAGGTGTGTCATAGTAACCATTCAACAGAAATATAAAATAAATCCAGAAAGAACCAGTACTGTCACTACAGTTGCTGTAAAGTGCCACCACTAGCTTATATAACAATTCATAAATTTTAACATTCATGATATATTTTTCATGAAATGCTGATGGAAACCATGAAACCTCATCAAATAGACAAGAGAGGTCAAGAGAAGCTAATTTTAGTGGATGCACAGTTAATGGTAATGAGTGAATAACTGTGAGCCAGCTGACTGGCTTCCTCGGTATTCATTTCCATTCTCTGATTGCCTTTTGTACTTGGACTGCATCATCAGGCCTATGGCCTAACCACAGCCATGCTGATACAGAGAATAACTTCTCTATTGCTCATGAATTATTGCATAAACGAACATGCAATCAAGAATGCTGAGACACCCAGACAGACTAAAAAGCACTGTCCCATAAGGAATAAATACTATGGGAGTCAGCACTTCAAAAGGCATTGTGATGAAATTGGTGATGATAAAGTACACATATAAACCAACAGGTTGATTAAACAAGCTTAAAGTTAGCACAAAATGTCCTGACAAATTTTGGATGTAATTGAATTGCACATATTAAAAGTATTATTTTCAATATTCCTTTTTAACATAAAAAAAATGCATGTCATTTAGGATTGAGTCTTCGTTTAAGAGGAGAAACAGTATTAGCAATCTTTAGCTAACCTTAAGTCGGTTTACATACAAATATTTATTAGCATTTTTTTTTATTACTAACTGTATGTAATACATTACATCTTTGAGCTGCCTTTACTTTCATCTTTTGATAATGTACAATAATGTAGCTTGACACCTGTCAGTTAAATAAGACCTCAGTTCATGGTGATGGCCCAAAACTCCAGTATATTGTCCTTTTCCTGCTGAAAGGTCCAGTATGTTGTGAAATACCAGTCGCGGAACACACACACACACACACACACACACACCTGTGCTGTGGTTGTCTAATGACTGTTGAGTTGTCTTCTTGAAAAACGTCCAAGTGTAATGTACTATCATTAGAAGTAACTCAGAAACTATTCCCTGTCTAGCAGAAGACGGTCTAGCAGTCTGACCAGCTGAGTTGTGATGCTGCTGGTGTCTGTTAGCTCTTCACTTTCTATTCCCGGCTCGTGGAGTCTCGCGCTAAACCCGGCGCTTTAACCGCCATAACCCCGCAGACTCCCACCGCTAAATGTGGCCATTTCTTTCTCTCAGGACACGAAACCGCAGCGCAACTCTCCGTCCGCAGTCTGTCGGGATTCGAGTCAGTGACAAGGCAAGAAAACGCCTCTCTTAACCGCTGTGTGACATTAAAACTTCAGAAAACACTCATACATGCAGTGTTCGTCTGAGGATACAGCCACGAAGGATACTCTAACGCCGTCGGAACGAAATATTTATCTAGATGAGTTAAGTCATCTGTCACACACACACCCACACCCACACACTTGTAGTGTCAGTTTTCCAAGCTCGAATCACATTTGTTATTTTCAGAGTGTTGTAAATCTTAACTCTTAACACATTCAGCTAAATCAAAACAAAAAAATTAATTCATATTTTTAGATGAACATAAACCGGCGTGTTGAATCCCTGAGACTCTTCATTAAATCCAACATCACCGCAATCGCTTTAAAGGTCGTAAAGCAGCTGAGAACAAACTCTTGGCCCACATTACTGCCACTCGCTCGCGCTTTTGCTGAACACACAAAAACCGTTAGAGACCCGTTCGAGACTCTGGAGAAGTTCCTACAGGAGACAAACCTCATATTCCTCCTAAATTTCCATTACAAGCACAGCCACAAAATAGTCCCACAGTGAGATATGGGCTGCAGAAAGCTTTCGGGTGCGTGTGTGTCCAAGCAGAGCAAGTAAGCGGTTAGTTCACATTACAGCTGATTGCTCAGCAAGACGCGCGTGAACCTGATGAAAACTTTCTCAGTGACTAACTTTACTCTCTCACACACAGCCTTCCCACTTTCCCCATCAAAACTCTAACTAAACAAAAACAATACAGTACCACGCAACATCTATAACTCTAACTTATTGTTACCTTCGTCAAAACTGTTACTTATATGATTTGTCCGCAAGAAATCCTGATGATTCCGTCCACTGCGCTCCGCCATCTTGTTCAGTTAAAATATCCAGCGTGACGTTCGCAGTTTGATTCCCTCTTTGAACTTGATCTTAGTTGGCCACGCCCCAACGACATGTACTGGCGAACCGCGGTGCGGGGCGTGGCCTTCGAGAGGCGTGGTCTGAACCAAATGGATTTCATTGGTTATTTCTCTGCCATGGACAACTTTGTGACCTGCTGTTCACTTCACGTTTCACAAGAGACAAGCAAGCAAATACATATATACGTCTAATTCAAATTCGAATTTATATCAAAATGTTAAATCTAAACTTTATATATTTATAGAATGTGCAAATTCATTACACAATCAAGCTTACCCTCTTGAAGGAAAGTTTGTAAAGGCACAAAACACAAAACCGTGTTAAGCTGGACCCTCTTAAAAGTGTTAGACGGTTTGCTATGACATCTGATATGTAGGACTTGTTTTTTTATTTCATACCTTAAAAAGTGCATGCAAACCGACACCACAGGTTAAATCCTGCAGATGTTGTTAGCTCTTGTGATGCATTAGTGCAACCAACACATTGAAAAAAAAATGGGTCATGTCTCTTTGGTGGTTAGTATTTCACATTCAAGTAGCTGTTGTGATCTGCTGACAGCGCAACCAATGCAACTCATTTGAAGGGGCATTTAATAAGGAAATTTAAATTTGCACTGAAATAATAATAATAATAATAATAATAACTCATCGCAGTGTGAATACGGCATTTCTGAAAAATGGGATATGAATGAATGGAAGACACTGTGACATTTATATTTGCTATATAATATTAAACATCTAAATGCTTACTGTATACTTTTTGATTTTAACTCTATGATTTGGGCAATTTTGACTCTGCTTTAAAACTTTTTTAAAGCTTTTTTTTTTTAAAGCTTTTGATTTAAAAAAAATTGTTTAGCAGACTATTAAACAAAGGGGCTGAAAATAGGTTGTAAAGCAGCTAAAACAGGATCTTCCGAAATAGCATCCATGGGCTCTTGTGTGTGATATGTACTAATGCTTTTTAAACATACAAAGACATTCATGATCACCAGTAGTATTAATATTACATTCTGGTGCCTTTTTATTATAGCCAGCATTAACAGTTTCTTCAGTTTGTACTCTACTACAGTAGCTCTTCTGTGATATCAGAGCAGACATACTAGCCTTTGCTCCTCACATCAGTGAGCCTTGAGCACCCATGACAATTTTGGACTACCTTTGGTAGGTACATATCAATGCATACCAGGAGCACCCCACAAAGTATAATATTTTTAAAATGAATAGACCCAGTTATTAAGCGAATGTGGCATTTCACACATGTCAGTCACATAGATTCTTACCATTGTTTCTGCTTGCAACACATCAGATCTGGGAACTGACTGTTCACTTTCTGCCTTATACACTTATTCACTTTACCTGCCAATGATCAGAATGCTTTTTAATGTTGTGGTTGATCTGTGTATAGGGATATAAAATTAATATGTGTGAAAAACCTAATACAGCACAGAAAAGACACAAAATCTATCTCCCTCTCTCCATTCCTCCAATCAGTTGGACCTTTCATGGCAAGCTTAAGTCATTTGAGTTGTGCATCCATTTTGTTGCACCACATGCAAAGCAGCTCACCTGTACAAATTCACATAGCCTAGTCTGCTCTGTTCCCTTGGGAAGACAGAAGGTAGATTTTCCTGTAGGTCATCCCAACCTATATGAAAATGTGTTTGTCATCCCATATGGAAATGTAATACTAAAATAGTGGGGAGCTTCAACAGATAATGAATCCAGTTGGATTATTGGATACTCTAAAACTAGTTACTTATCTTGAGAATATATAATTTGTTAAATATTATTGAATATTAAATATTTGGTGTAGCCAATCCAAAGAAATTTGTGAAAATTACTTATCATATTTACATAACTTAGAATATGAGTATAGTTGTGCACCATAGTCTAGTATCTAACCTGAACACAACACTATAGGCAAGGGTTCCTGGGTGTGTTCTATTTTTCACTCAAACATGTCAGAATATGGCAGCGCACGTCTGCCTCACAGCAAAAAGCTCCTGGGTGTGAGTCCTGGGCTCAGCGAAGGCATTTCTGTGTGAAGTTTGCATGTTCTCCCCGTGCTTGTGTGGGTTTCCTCTGGGTACTCTGGTTTCCTTCCACAGTCTAAGACATGCACGTTATGCTAACTGGCTGTTCCAAGTTGCCCCAGGTATGTATGTGTGTTGACCCTGCCATGGACTGGTGAACTGTTCATGGTGTACCCCTCCTTCGTCCAGAGTCGGCTGAGTCGGCTTGACCCTAGTGGGATTAAACTGCTTGAAATGAAGGAATATAAACTGACATGTTGTTTGTGTTTAACAGAGATTGCGGACTGCACTAGCGCACTCGCCACTCTTTGGTCTGGTCAGCTTTCTCTCTTTTGCCTTCAGAATTTATTATACCAATAATACACCACGCTAGACAAAGGGAATTTGCTACACCTGTCGCGTACTGGTGACGCAATTTGCTCACGTGTTTAGTTTTCGCTGCCATTGTTTCGCTTCTATGTGACAATTTGTTGACTCACAGATAAGAGCCGACTCTTCGACTTTTTCGGTTCCCAACCAGCTGATTGCCATTTGTCATAAAGCTATGTAAATACATTCAAAATTACTTGAATACATGCAAAGTATTTGCATTTGCTGTAACGGCGGTCGTTCCTCCATTAATATTTTTGTGGCACATTGGTGCCTCAGTTGCACAAAGAATAGTCAAACTTATATTTCAGTCTCCCCATCATAGATATCCCATAATACTAGATTCGACTTGGGTCAGTGGCTCTTTGTGATGTCATATTGGAAGTGTTATTGGTGCTGGAATATTTTAGAGCAAACATATGTGAAAGGCTTCAAAGCAAGAGGCACTATTTGTTTTTGTTGTTTTTTTAATTATAGCTTTCGATGTCAAGTGTTATTTATTTTTTTATGTTATTATTTCAAGCAAAACAATGAATCAAAATGAAATAAACCTTCATGTTAATGTAAAACCTACTGAACCAATTTATATTTCTTGTATAAATCTAATAGGAAATTATGATTTTTCCACAAAAACCTTGTTAATTGCATCATATAAATTACTGTATGTCCACATTTTTTTCATTCTTATTTTTTTTTTAACTCATATTATTATAAATGCAGATGTATGTACCTCTTGTATGCTTAGTATTATTATAACTAATATTGAATACCTACTTTTCCTGTTCTAACAAAAATAATCTTTATGCAACTAACTAAATGTGGTTCAGGCGGCACAGTGATTAGCATGTCTGCCTCACAGCAAGAAGGTTGTGGGTTCGAGTCCCATGATCAGGCGTTTCTGTGTGTAGTTTGTGGAGCCCTGTAACGGTCTGGCGAGCTGTTCAGGGTGTATTTTGCCTTCACGCAGTGCTGGCTGAGATAGGTACCATAATAGGATAAAAGGTGTAAGTGAGTGAAACGAGGTTCTTCTCCAGTTTCGCACTTCCAAGATGGCGACGGATTGACGCCGTCAATGACTATGCTGAGGTGTACTCGTGTCTTATTATATGATATCTGTGGTTGTAATAAGTATGCTAGGTTTCTTTTTGATCACTGTTGCACTGTATGTGATTTTTGGGATAATCGTAAATACAGAATTCAGATCACTTTTCAGTGAGAACATTACAGAATATATTTGTTTTGTCATCGGGTTGAAAAAAAAATGCAGTTCTGCAACTAAAAGAGTCGGTTCAAAGAATCGGTACATCACTGACTGGTTCAGATTTTGAGCAGGGTCTTCAGCGCTCGACGACAGCTGACTGACTTTACAGTTTGTTTTTGTTGGCTGATTTATGCCGAGATGTCTGAGGTGAAGAAGGATGTGTTATATTTAGGATGTGATCGGCGCTCTGTTGAAAAATGGACTTTGCGATCTGAGAGTGTCAGTGTAGAAATCCTCTCTCTAGGCTGTGTTATAACCTCCATCCGAACACGTGACCGGCGGGATCAAAGTGCGGATATAGTGTTAGGCTTTGATGATCTAGAAAGTAAGTTCACTGCAGGAGTTGATTTTTAATAGTAAATTAGGTTTTGGAGAATGACCGGAAGAAATCTTTATACATTATGTTGTATATAACACGATATTCCAAAACCTCTGCACTGGTGATCATGAGTTTGAGTCCCTGTTTAAAGATCCAGCTTGGTCTGAGCAGCAAGCAGCTGTACAAAAACTCAGCTAGATAGAAATAGTTTCTAAATTGTTGCTACTGTCCTGGCAGATACAGTTCAATTCACCAAGAGGTTCAAAATCAGGAATAATTTTATTCAGTCCGAGTGAAAAAAATCATCAGCAAAGCGTTTAGCAGTTCAGCGCAACAAGTGTGATCTTCAAATGAGCATTCGAAGACCACAAACCCCTCCAGATCAAGAGCTTTTATACCCTAGTCAGTTCTGTCTTACGGTTGCCACCATTAAATCCTGGTCTACTGGAGAAGACAGTGGCTGAGATTGTTTACTCCAGGCTTTTCCCACTATGTTGAGGCTAAGTTGGTGACCTTGGGCCAATTTTCCCACTCTTCTCTGATGCTCAGCCAAAGGCCTTTGTTCAGACATGATATTTCCTCCGTATTCTAGCTTTGCGCTACGTAGAAGCAATCGTTGGGGTCTCATCTAGGGAGAGGTTTGCTAGCACATCACCCAGATCCCATTTAAGCAACCCTGCAATTTTTCTTATTGCCTCGTATCATCTTGTTTCACATTACTCATCATTTAATCATTTACCAAGTTCAACTACAAGTTTAACAATCGTAATCACCTTCTATGCTAACACGGTTCACATTCTATAGGCCTTCTTTCTACACTACTCATGCAGCATCTAGACAAAACATTTGTCCAAATTATCAGGAAGCTGGAAAATAATTTGATCAACTCAGGCTGAGTTTTGGAAGCTGATCATCTTAAACTGGATTTTTCCAGAAGGGTGGCTAACAAACATTTGTTTTTCTAATGGCTTTATTGTTGTGTAATTTTCCTAAATATTATTTGTTTACAATGCTGTATTAGTAGCTGTAATTTACTATATCAGCTGTGTTTTGGACAACGAATAGCTGCTCAGAATCAGCCATGGTGTCTTTCGGAAACCATTTGCTTACTCCTGTGTGCGTGTATCAATGACCCCTGCACTGGACATGAGTAATAAACATCGCCGGTGAGGTGAGCGAGACTTCAGAACACTTGATCTCTGACTTTTCCATTTACTACTATTCAGTGTTGCACTGCCAAGGTATCGCACATGCGCAGGATCATTCCTGGTCTTAAGCATTTTAAGCAGACGCAGAACCAAAACAAGATGTAAAACAGGTGGATAAGAGATACTAAGCCTGTGACCTGGGGTGGTTTTACCGGTAAACCTTTGTTTTCAGCCAAAATGAACTCATAATAGAGGATGAAAGATATAGGCTATTCACTTGTGAATGTGCCACCAAATCTCAGTTTTTGTAAACACTGAAATCAAAGTACATTTTAAAGTCTCTACAATACATAGACACTTGTTTAATATATATTAAGTTTAGGTTGCTTCCTTTCCTGTGTTTAGTGTAACACGATACTGTGTTCTATACATTTTATACACTTTTTTAAGGGGGTGATAATTCACTGCATAATTAATCATGTACTAAAAGAATAAATTATGATAAAATTGTCCATCTTCTACATTTGTAGGTTATCTCACTAATCCTCGCTACTTTGGAGCTGTGGTAGGGCGAGTTGCTAATCGTATCGCTAAGGGTCAGTTTGTAATCGAGGGAAAAGTATATAACCTGGCTATTAATAATGGACCCAATTCTCTGCATGGTGGCATCAGGGGCTTTGATAAGGTACGTAAAATGATGGTTATATTTAAACTATGACAACAAATAAACACATTGTCTGTTGTCTGAAACTGCATGCTGTTCTTATTTTAGAAACAACTCTTGTTTAATTTTTGTTATATTTTGACACTTGGACTGTAATTTTCAGGCTGTATGGAGCTGTGAACCTGTGCCTAATGGAGTGAGGCTGAGTCACATTAGTCCTGATGGTGATGAGGGTTATCCTGGCAACCTCAAGGTTTCTGTTACCTACACTCTGGAGGATAACACACTAAGTGTACATTATTTTGCCCAATCTGACCAAAGTACACCAATCAACCTGACCAATCACACCTATTTCAACCTGGGTGGACAGGTAAGACATTTGCTGTAATAAATGTTTCCAAAATGCTTATGTCGATATAGCTATGGCATAATTTAAACTAATTAATGAAATGCAGAAATAGTACTTCCTTAAATCGAACACTAAACTCTAGCTTTCCTTGTTGCCAGGATGAAGCCCTTTATCTTATATACATACTCAATATATGTCTTTAAAAAAAGTACATGATTTCTTTTTATAGTAAAGCTTTAAAATGTGCTATGCACACTATTATAGGTACATATTTCTACATAACAGCTATATACAGTGGGGAAAATGTGTATTGAGCACATCAGCATTTTTGTCAGTAAATATATTTCTAATGGGGCTACTGACATGAAATGTTCACCAGATGTTGGTAACAACCCAAGTAATCCACTCATACAAAGAAATCGAAACAAAGAAGTTCATAAATGAAGTTATATGTAATAAAGTGAAATGACACAGGGAATAAGTATTGAACACATGATGAAAAGGAGGTGCAAAAAGGCATGGAAAGCCAAGAAACCAGCTGAAATCTGTCAGTGTTTAGACAGCAATCCAGCCTCCTATCAATGCAAATTTGGCTGGTTTAATAGTAATTGATGGTCTATAAAAAGGTTTCTCACACAAGAAGTGTCACACAGAAGCATCTCATTATGGGTAAATGTAAAGACCTCTCTCAAGACCCTCGCAACCTTATTGTTGCAAAACATACTGATGGCATTGGTTACAGGCTCATTCTAGTGAGCACCGTTGGAGCCATTATTCGGAAGTGGAAAGAACATCATTTCACCATAAACCGGCCATGACCAGGTGCTCCTCTCAAGATTTCTGAGAGGTGTCAAAAGAATAATCAGAAGAGTTGTCCAAGAGCCAAGGATCACTCTTGGAGAGCTTCAGAAAGACCTGGAATTAGCAGGTACTGTTATTTCAAATAAAACAATAAGTAATGCACTGAACCGCCATGGCGTCTATGCACACTCACCACGCAAGACTCCACTGCTGAAGAAAAAGCATGTTGAAGCCCGTTTAAGGTTTGCTGAACAACATTTGGACAAGCCTGTGAAACACTGGGAGAATTTAATCTGGTCAGATGAGAAATGGCACTGCACATCACCCCAAAAACACCATGCCAACAGTGAAGTTTGGAGGTGGGAACATCATGGTGTGGGGCTGTTTTTCAGCAGACTGTACTGGCAGACTGCTGCCATCTACCAGGACGCTTCAGCAAGACAATGATCCCAAACACACTGCCAAGGAAACTCTCAGTTGGTTTCAGAGAAAGAAAATAAAGCTGCTAGAATGGCCCAGTCAATCACCCGACTTGAATCCAATTGAAAATCTATGGAAAGAAGTAAAGATCAGAATTCATAGAAGAGGCCCCGGAACCTTCAAGATTTGGAAACAGATTATGTGGAAGAATGGGCCAAAATATCACACTTGAACAGTGCTTGGGACTAGTTTCCCCATACAAGAGGCGTCTTGAAGCTGTCATAACCAACAAAGGCTTCTATACTAAGTATTAAATAAATTTCAGTAAGCGTGTTCAATACTTATTCCCTGTCATTTCACTTTATTACATATAACTTAAGTTATGGACTTGTTTGTTTCGATTTCCTTGTATGTGTGGATTACTTGGGTTGTTACCAACATCTGGTGAACATTTCATGTCAGTAGCCCCATTAGAAATATATTTACAGAAAAAAATGTTGTGTTCAATATTTATTGTCCCCACTGTATGTGTGTGTGTGTATGTGTGTGTATATATATATACACACACACACACACACACACACACACACGTGTGTATGGTGTCACCCCAATAATAAGAAATGTTACCGTCGGTGCTGGCTAAAGTACAGAATGTCTGCACATTCACATCAATGCTGCTTCTCTGTTTCCTCTCAGGGTGCACCAGACATTTATGACCATGAAGTCAGCATTTCGGCAGAGGCATACCTTCCTGTAGATGAAAACATGATCCCTACGGGTAGCTCATTATTCACTTTTATCGTCTTTTAAGGAAAATATTGCGGTTTCTAGTTTTGTATTTTTGTAAGTAATGCAAATGCACAATGTTTGCCTAAGGTAAAAGGAAAAAAACAACAACACCACAGTCAAAATAAATCTCGAAATATAATGGGATACTCAGAGATACTCAAATATATTGCTTCAAAGGTGTGACTGTAGCATGGCCTCTTTAGAATGATTGCTCCTCATGGCTTATATTTACATTACTATTATACAATTAATTTACATTCATATATAAGATATCTTTATACAGGGAATAGATGGTTAAATGCACAGCACAATTATTCATAGTATAGTGCACAGGAGTGCACCTTGCAGCAGCACGTTACAACTGGTCTGTGTTTTGTCTACCTACTTTAGTGTTTTTAAACTTTTTTCGAACCAACAGTATTTAATCAGTTTCCTCCAGTATCAAGTGTTTCTGATTCGGTGAGTTTAGTTTCATTTTTCATCTCTCCACAGGAGAAATTAGACCCGTGGATAATTCACTCTTTGACCTCCGCAAGCCTGTTCTTCTTGGTTCTCGACTCAAGGAACTCCCTGGCCCTGGATTTGACCACAATTTTTGCCTTTGGCTTCCAGGACAACCAAAAAAAGAGATAAAGTGTGCAAGGTAAAGTCATTCTTATTTTTACTTCCATATGGTTCCTTGTTTATCTTTTCAATGACTGTGCATCATCTAACAAACATCTATTGCTCTTTCTGCAGAGTGGTGCATTCTGGGTCAGGGCGTATTCTGGAGGTGAGCACCACTCAGCCTGGTGTTCAATTCTATACCTCTAACTTCCTGGATGGGACAGTTGGAGGAAAAGAAGGGACAACATACCCAAAACACAGTGCCTTCTGTCTGGAGACACAAAACTGGCCAGATGCTGTTAATCAGGTAATTATCAGGACTTTAATTCTATAATTAGAATTTCTCATCATAAATGAATGTTGCCATATTGTGCTCTTTTCCCTTCAGCCTCAGTTTCCCGAAGCTTTGCTGAGACCGGGAGAGGAATACGCTCACACTACATGCTTTACTTTCTCAGTGGCTTGAGAAAAATAAAAACAAGACAAATTAGTACTGTGATCTTGCCAGTTAAATGGCCACAGTTTGAGGGAAATGTGTGCTTGGAAATCTGCAGAACTGCACTATACATGTCAAGCACTTCTATGTATTTGTGTGAAATTAAAATAAATTTCATATAAACTTTTTTATAATCTGAAAAAAACTTTCATTATTTTGGATCTGACAATTTTTATATTTTGCTCAGTATCAGTGTCTTGCTGATATTATACACAATCCTATATTCAATAAAATGTCCAATTATAATAACACTAAAGGCATTCAGATGAGTTTTCCATTCATTAATTAACATTGTTTAAGAAAAGACAAAGAATAATATAATACTTACAATAGCATCATTCATGCTAATTTGTAAATGATTTACAAACATCTATACCAATGTAAGTTTTTTCTTTATGTAAATGCTTTTTTCTTTTATTTGTACTCACCCACAGGATCCACTGTGGACTCTTGTTCAAATTTCAGTACATGTTAAAATTACATAATGTGTACAAATTACACAGGGCTTGAAATTCTATGAAAAAAAAATAGCTTGCACATGACGCATCTTCCAGCAAAAGTTACTTGTGTCAAAACAAAATGGCTTGCGCCTTACCTTTTATTGTTATTCCCTTGCTAACATTCAGCTTCTTTATCAGCAAGCAAGTGGAAACAATCAGCAGGTTAAACAACACACAGTAACAGTACATGATCACAAACAGGTTTGTTTCGATCAGTAAATGTACTAATGGAAAGTTAACCATGTCCTGGTTGATTTTGGCAACAATCAGGCACTATCTCGCGGCAACTTTGACTTGTGTTTAGCGAATTTCACTCACTAAAGAAGGAATTTGGAGCCCTGTTACATAAGGTGTGAATGTGTATTTTCCATTTAAATAGAAGGCTGTGTTGTACAAAAGGCATACTTGGTGAACATGATGTACACTTTATTACTTGCGATAGATGTGAGAAATGTGTTATTGAGTTGAGATAAGAGATACTATGGTATGTATGATGCGGGATCCTCGTGGGCAGGTGATCAAGTCCATGCTGGGGTTCTTGATTTTTTCCTCCAGTAGCTGGTCAAGTTCCCAACGCAGCTCCTTCACCAACTCAGCAACCTACAAACAACAAAACCCCAACAAACACAATATCTCATGTTTAACAAAACACTATTTCAGTACACCAAACCTTCATGATCAATACCATGAAGATTTTTATACATATAAATTTTACATTTATATTGCGTCTATAGCTGAAGGGAATTTAATGTGCCATACCACACTGACTCTGAGAATGAGCCTACTTACTTCGTGTGAGGCGGCAGTGAATCGTATCCAGCCATCGTCCAGAGAGATGATGAACTCGCCGCGTTGTAACTCCACATTGACCTGCCCCCCACCAAACAGCACCATGGGATACACACAAACCATACTGCAATCTCGGATAAACACACGGCTAGTCTTCACTTTCTCGTGGTAGACTAGGTATGGACTGTCGTAATGACGCACCTGTACAGAAGAAAAAACTCAGAGTGAATCCAATCTATTCGACATATATAAAATCACCTGGAAAAGAACCATGTTTTGAATGTTACCGTAAAGTTGACGGATGAAGGATGGATGTGAACCGCTCCATCGTTTTTAGTGAGGAAGCGGAGCTCCTCAGCTTTAGGCTGCATCTTCACGGCCCCTTTACTTGTGAGCTTATACTTTCCCTGTGGAGCTCGCACCTACCAGACACATATGCACATTTCATACAAAGATACACAAACCATCATCCTGACCACTTGAAGAAAGTTTTAAGGACACTAACCTGGACGACATTTGGATAGAGTGCTGCACACAACATCGCTGACATCAGCTTTGTGTTCTCAGAGTTTAGATTTGCCTTTCAGAGACAGAAACACAGCACAAGTGTGTTTATTTGCTTGGGTTTGTGTCAGCAGTGGTCAAAATTAGCCTCCTTTTTAACATTTAAACATCACTGTACACCGAAGTACCAAATGCATTCACTTCCTTTTAAAAGAGATTAATATGGTAATAAACATGCACAAAATTACCTCATATCCTGTAGCTTCCAGTACACCATCGGTTCCTGTAGAGCTCATCCTCTCTATGCCTCTGATAGTAAGTCCATCCTTTACAAAGCCAATATCAGAGAGGAGCTCTGCAAACTGCCTCTTCAGACATGCTATCTCCTATACAACAAATGCATAAACATCCTTAATTAGAGAGCAACTCTATTAACTAAATTTAAAATCAATTATCTAACTGGTGGGCAGACTCACCTGTAGTCCCCGAATAGACAGGAAGTTCTCTCTGCAGTACCAATAGCCAGCTTGTGAACCGTTTTGTGCTGCAGTACACCAACCCTATCACACACAAGCAAGGATTACATAATCATTGGTGTATTATAAGTCACCAAATTATAATTTGTTTAAATATTTATAATATAAGCATTTTCCCTGGGAAAACAACAACCTTATATGCCTGGAGCAGAGCAAGATGGTCACTGTTGGCGAGAGAAAAACTTAGCTTCCTCTCATTAGCTTCGTCTCTTTTATCCCATGGACAGACCTGAGTAAGAAATACAGTAGCGGGGTGATGAAAGAGGAGTGCAGAAGTGAAATCAGAGCAAAAACTAATCCTTGCTTACGAATGGGCTCTTGAAGGCCAGGCTAGCAGCAATGGTAAGGGCTGGGTCCAGGCAGCGGAAGATGGCACCCAGCAACATCAACTTTCCAATGCGCACGTCCACAGGAAGACAGGCAAGATGCCAACCAAGAGGAGTGAGACTCTCAGCTTCAGTGAGTGCACCGAGAGCACAAAGTCTCTGCTTTGCTGCTTCCAGACTACCCTGTGCTGGAGGTTCTATGAGCCGAGAAAACACAGAGTGCAGGGGAGTCTTGGAGAACATCTCCAATACTTTAATCCTAAAGAAGAAAAGAGTAGGACATGAGGAATATTATGAACACATATACCATCCATCTTCAGTAATAGATATACACTCTGGCAAGAAAAAGTCACACACACTAATATTTTGTTGGATCACCTTTAGCCTTAATTACAGTGCGCAACTGCCTTGGCTTTGTTGCTTCAGTTTGTTATGTCGAGGCTCAGCAACATTATGTGGCAATAATGAAGTCAGCTGATGACCTGAATGTACTGAATGACCAGTGTAAGCCATTGATTGCCATTTTTCTTTCCTAATGGCACAGACATAAAACTGGCCCCAATAGTGATTGAGTGGTTCAGGGAGCATGAGGAATCATTTCCACACATGAGCAAGCTCCACAGGGACCTCAACCCTATTTAAAGTCTTTGGGATATGATGGAAAAAAACTTTGGAGCCCCAACTAAGTTTGCAGAAACAATGCCATAACGATTATGTGCTGTAATCAAGGCTAAAGGTGGTCCAGCTTTTTCTTTTCTTTTTTTTCACTGCCAGGCAGTGTATTTGTCAGAGTTGCAGTGGATCTGAAGCTTATCCCAGGAATATTGTGCATGATGCATGAATGCTGGATGGGGCACCAATCCATTACAGGACACTCATTTCACACCTAGCAGCAAATCTGCATAGCCCTTGCACCTACTGGCATGTTTTTTGTAAGTGGGAGGAAAGAGAAAAACATGGAAGAAACCAATCCCACATAAGGAAAACACTGCAAAAATTGTGGTTATACAAAATGTCCACAGAATTTGGACTTGACTAAAAAGGAAGACATTTACGTAGCTATACAATGATTTTACTTTTTTTTTTTCTACACAGCTGTGAGATTTTTTTTTTTTTCAGTTTTGGAAGGAGACTCCAGTGTTAGCATTTTCCAACAGTTAAAATTAAAATAGCTGTTTTTTTTTTTAAAAGAACAGTCAGTTTAATGTTCCTTGCTAACTTGACAAGCCACTTTTTTTTTTTTTGTCTTATTAACTTCAGGTAAAAAAAGGGTGGTGGTGGGGGGGTGGTGGTGGTGAAAGAACAACTGTTTAGAGAGTTTGCTATGAATATAAATGAATAGAACTAACTTGTCATTAAATGAAACTATAAATGGATAAATAATTATGAAGTGTCATTCTTTAAAAAAAAAAAAGCTGTAATCATTTGCAAATAGCTTACCAGAGTAACAACACACTTCAGTATGTACTGTTATTAGAAAATAATTTAGGATACTAGCGTTCTGTATCATACCACCCTGTTAAGTTTATTGTAACAGAATGTCCCGTCAAGTTTTATTTCCTGTGTTATGCATATCATGTCTGTTGAATACTTGCACCAGAATAATATACAATAAGTCATTTTAAGGCTGTTTAGTATTCCCACCCATACACCATTCACTTTCATGGTCTATCTCCGGTACTGATTAAAACATGGCTTAAGGAGACTGCCTAGTGGAACACTGGTGAAAATTCACAGGAGATTCTGTGAAACTTGAACCAACCAACATACCTGAGGCAGAGCTGCTCCAGTGGCACTCTCTGGATCTCAGGCAGCTGCTGTTGGCTCAGGTGGTGAGTGAAGCGATGGCTAGTGAACAGATGGAAGCAGACTCCAGAGGCCACACGGCCGGCTCGGCCTCTCCTCTGCAAGGCGTTAGCACGAGACACCCACACATCCTCCAGACTCTCCATACTGCGACTAGCATCGTACCTGAATATACACAGGCCCTTTAATTAACGACACATACCCTCTTTAATTGACAACATATGCTTACAGTACAACACAAGTCATGAATTGTCTTGCACAAGGCTGCTCAGCTTCAGTCCTGGAGGGTCATGTAGTATTTCTAAAATCTTACCTCTTCTCTTTCATTCTGCCAGAGTCGATAACATACACCACATCATCAATGGTTACCGACGTTTCTGCAATGTTAGTAGAGATGATAATTTTGGTCACTCCCTCTGGTGGCCTTGTAAACACTGCCTGTTGCTCCTCATTGGACAGAGAGGAGTGAAGTGGGTACACCACACACCTATAAGCATTACACAATATTTTTCAGACATCATATCACAGAATGCTCAATAGCTAAAATTATGTCTGGATGTATACATACTTCTTAGCTCGTTTGTTGTTAAACATCCTATTGGCTTGCAGCTGCTCATATAACTGCTTTATTTCAGCTAATCCAGGCAAGAAGACCAGAACAGCACCTATACACATACACACATGTGAAAGGTGAAGAGTTAAACTGCCTCCAGAACAGTTTATTTTAGTGATTTTGAAATGAAACTTTAAATCCAGATGAATCTGAAAAGCCTTGTTAAACAGAGTGCACTCTAGCGGCCCCTAATGGTAAAAATGTGTAATGTGCGTTATAAATGGCGTATTTGAACATAAGAAATGTTCTTCTATTTTTGCGTGTCATTTTTGAATAAACATGCTTTTGTCTAGGACATGGAGGAAAAATTTACTTGTTCAGTCTTGGGGATTTGCTCCTTTTCTTATTAATATTATCCCCTTCATTTAAAAAATTTTTGAAGGCTGGAGTACATAAAAAGTGCATTGTTACGCGGTCCTTTTGTATTAGTAAAACTTTCATAAAAGTAAAGCACTCACTGTTAAGCTCGGGGAAATGCAACAAAGTGCTAGGGCAGTGGTGGCTTAGTGGTTAAGGCGATGGGTTACTGATCTGAAGGTCAGCAGTTCAATCCCCAATATCACCACTGTTGGGCTCTTGAGCAAGGCCCTTAACCCTCAATTGCTCAGTTGTATAAAAATGATAATTGTAAGTCGCTCTGGATAAGAGCGTCTGTCAAATGCTGTAAATGTAAATGCTTTGAACCAATTTTACCTGCTTCAGAACCACTGATTACAAAGTCATGTGTTTGTGTCCTGAACGAGGCTTCAGTCATCCCTCGATCATGTCACTTTGATACTTATTGAATCGCCGTGTTCGGAATGACCATGTCGTAGTTTTCAAAGCAAGCTTCAATTTCTCTGTCTCAGCACTAGTTTGTTCACCAGTCTGCCAGATCATGGTATTTTTCACATGCACGAAAAGAGCTAAAATGATTACCTGGAGGGTAACTGTGGTCTCCATTTACAATCCACTCCAGTAGACTTTCCACAAGGTCCATGTTAATTTTATCCAGGTCCAATGCAGCCAGAGTTTTCACCACAGCTTTTGAGCAAGCTTACAAGGAAAGACACAAGTACAGTACAAACAGTACTAGAAGAAAATGTTTGGCTTTTGGATATAAATAAACATTACTGTTCCAGCTTAATGATTTACTTAACATGACAACATGATGAAACGATATTAAGCTAGTCTCAGAAGTCATTGCTTCAAAGTGAAAGAGAAATTTCTCAATGAAGAACTGAAGCAGTACAGTTGTACATCTCCTTACTTGGATATCGGAGTGTGAGCTCTTGCACATTGAGTTGATGATCAGGAATGGAGTCCTTGACTGTATCTTTTTTTACGAAGGAGCCAAATGACCACCCATGATCATCATCATCTATGATCATCACAGCAGGCTGTGCTTTCCTTCCCCTTTGACCTGGTGGGCCATTCTGCTTTGCCAAGCGCAAGTATGGGCTGTGGTCCTCAATCACATACCTAACACACACATTCACACAGCAACCTGTCATTAATAGGTTTTAAAATGTTTAATGTTTGAAAACCCAGCAAATATGTTTACTTATCACTGGTTACTTCAGCTGGCAATTTGATTTAGGATGGATATTTAATTGCTTGGTAAACAATTATGATTTAGCATCTGAATATGTGAATACGCACTGGCTTGCATATGTATTAATGACAACTGTATGGATTTAGCATATACTACATGGCAACGGTGTCATCTGATTGGTTTGCAACCTCAGGATAACAGAGATTATAATTCATTCAACAGATTTTTTTTGTAACTGATTGGTGGAAAGCCATCAAATAATTCTTGATATTGCACCGTTGCCCATCGATTAACTGGCATGATTACTGCATGACTTGCATGCCCCAAAGTTCCTCCTCATAGATGCCCAAGCACTGACATCCTTAGCTGTAAACATTTTATTTTCTCACCATTTATGCTGTTGTAAACATAGAGATTGAGACAGAGGCCTACACCAGCATAAATATTGAGAAAATGAATTGAAGTTTACAGCTTAAGAATACAGTGCTTTGGTGAAGCCATTTGCCACGGGGCATATTTATTTATTTTATCATATCTATGTCCTCATCTCCCCTGTTGTCACAGACAGAATGGCTGCCTGACTTCATGAACATCGCAAAAAGTCAATAAAGTCGTGTTTGGTGAAAAATTCTAGAAAATAAAAATATCTTATTCTTGAAAATAAAAATAGGTTCTTACCAGCAAATACTTTAATTCCTTATTTTGTTGCTTTTTGTGACTAGGATGATTCAGAGACTGCGCTAGTTGTATAGCATGCTAATCTCATTAAGCTGTCCTCAATGATGCTAACTAACTAGCAACATAATAACATGACTTTCTGTTGTATTGTGAAGATAGGGACACTTTACTCAATAACTGCAAGTACATACAGCTTTTTAAAAATTATTATTGATATTATTTGAACAAAAAATATGCATACAGGTATCAGTACATACAGCTAACATAAGCCTCAGCATCCCTATTCCTCCATGCTCTTTTACAAGCCTCTTCCAAGTACCTAGGCTCCACCTATTGGCAAGGATACTTATCACACACCCCACACTGCCTACTTATATATTTTTTATGAATATTTTGAATGAATCATAAAACAATTATAAAATTCAGCTTTTGTATGATATGGAGAAGTATCTGGTCTCTGATTTATTTATTTGTTTTTGTTTTGTGGTGAAGGTGCCTTGGCTGAATAATTCTCTATTTCATACTTTGCCTCACTTAATAATTGCTTAATATCCCCCTAGCAAATTCTGAAAAATGTCTGAGCCATTAAAATGTGAAAAGAAACCATAAAATTTTATTTTAGTTTGCTTTTCTTAGGTTCCTGTGTAGTATATACAAAAAAATTTGTATAATTCTCGCTGAAGAAGAGGATATTGCTGAATCATCCCTGAAACATGCAGCAATATTCACCTCGCAAATAATTTTTAATTCTCTTAAGTTACAACTCCCTTCACTGGTAAACTTTAACTACAATTGGAGCAAACTGTTTAGATTTAACATACACTATGCTTCAAATTTATTACCAGCATTTCATCAATGTTAATGCCTACTGTATTTTTATAGTTATACTGCATCATTCTGACATTTGTATGAATTGCTTTTTAATAATTATTAATATTTACTTCAGTTAACATGTGAGATGATAATAGGTTTCATTCAGCTATTTTGTTCCTCTTCATCCTATGCAATCCATATAAAGTTGTATGAAAGTTTGACAGTGATAAAACTGTATTTGCTTTTAATTACCTGGTCATTGCAATGGCGTCTTCGAGGAAAAATTGCTCCACTGGGAATGTACGGCCTTAAGGTGAAGAGTGATATGTTATTGTTAATCATGAAATTAATTTCACAATTGAATACTAAAAGCAGTATATGAGTGCACATAAATGATTTTTTGCCTGGTATGTGGATGGTAGGGCACTTGTGAAAATAGTGAGAGAAGAGATCCGCGTTGAGAGTAGCACTCATAAGGATAATCTTAAGGTCAGACCTTTGTAACATCAGATCTTGGAGAACCAGCAACAGGAAGTCACTGAGAGGGAGAAAGTGATACAGATGTCACAAGGTGCTCATTATATAGATGTGTTTATGTGTGAAAACAGGAGCACAGTTTCTCACCTTTCCTCTGTGCGTTCATGAACCTCATCTACTATGACATGTGTGACTCCACTGAGCTGAGCATCTCCCTCTAGCCTACGCAACAAGACTCCAGTGGTGCAGAACAGCAGCCTAGTGCAGGAGGACTGGACATGTGCAAACACAGAGGGTTGTTAGTTTCAGCAAAACTTAAAAAAACCCAAGAAACTGCATGAAAACTACAAAATACAATTCTGCAGAGACACATTTGTCTTCTTTTTCTGACCCTCTCCTTGATTATAACTATAAAATATATTTTACAACAAAAATGATGCTAGACCAAGTAGATACACTGATGACACCCTTATATTCATTTGATTTCTATAGCCGTTGTAGGCTAATGCTTACATTCCCTTTGTTGGTACCACTATCTTGTACCTCTTAATGTTATGTAGCCACCACAAGCTGGCCCTTGTCAAAGACTCTCAGATTCATACATTTGCCCATTTTTCTACTTTCAACTCAATTTTGAGATATGACTGTTCACTCCCTTCCTAATATATCCTACTTCTTGACAGATGCCATTGTAATGAGATCATTAACAATTATTTACCAAGGGCGAGGTAGAACAGTCCCTAAGATGGAACGTTGAAGGGGCTATTCAATTTAGTAACATCCACCAAGTCAGAGACAAATAAATGTATTAGCACACACTATACGGAAACCGATGCTAAACAACACACTAAAACAAGATTTGTTTTAACCTCTACACACATGCAAGAGTAAGCAGGGTAATGGTAATGAGTCTCATTTAAGACTTTTAGTATGTGCTGTGCAGAAACAAAGAAAAGCAAAGTAAAATTATTTTATTTTTACATATTTTAACCATTACAGAGGCAGGTCAGGTGAGCTCTGTGCGCTCCCAGTATAGCTAAGCATTGTATCGCTAACGCTGTCTGTTTATAGCCTACTCTTTCAGAGTTTAGTACATAGTACACAGAAATGTAAGTAACCTGTTCCCCATAAAAGGTGTGTTGTTCATATTCATTAAAAGTTTTTGTGAGGGTTTTTTTGGATTTATTTTTTTTTTTTTAAAGGAGAGCTCACATCATGGTCTTTAAGGTAAATCCTGTTATTACCCCTAAACCTACACCTTCCTACTGGCGATTCAACCTGAATAAGGCTGATCGGCAGAAATTTGCTACCGACCTTGACAACTATCCAGGACCTGCCGTACCAACTACATCCACTGTCTACTGACATGACACACAGTAGTAGAAAGGCTTGGAAAACAATCCACAACCTTGGTAATGACTACACCAAGCCCCAGCCAAGAACACATTTCTTGTGCCAAGCTTCCCAAAGCTGCAGGTGCATGCCCCTAGGAACATACCCTTCACCATGAAGGAGATGTGTGATGGCATCAACGCTATGAAAAACAACAAAGCAGCTGGTCTTGATGACACGCTATGCGAGCAAATCAAACACTTGGGTGCTAAGGCCTTTCAGTGGCTCCTGGATAAATTCAACTACTGCTTGGAAGCCAACAACATACCCAAGCCATGGAGGAAGGCCAGAGTCATAGCCCTGCTGAAACCTGGGAAAGAGCCATTTCAAAGTGCTACAGACCAATCTTACTGCTGTGTCGCACTGTTTTAGCGCCTCTTCCTCAACCACATTGCATCTGTGGAAGAACACCAAACTGGCAGGTTTCAGTCCAGGGAAGTCCTGTACAGGGCAACTCCTGAACCTCACCCAGTTTATTGAGGATAGCTATGAGAGAGGACTCATCACTGGAGCTGCAACCATAGACCTTTCAGCAGCTTACGACACAGAAAACCACTGAATACTCACAAGCAAGCTGTTCACAATGACCAAGGATCTGAGACTTACAGCAATCATCCTGATGATCATCCAGCCGTTGTGGATCTGCATGGTATTCACAGTATTTGGCTAACACAAAAAATGGCATCCCCCCAAGGAAGCATCCTGATGCCTCAACTGTTTAACATCTATATCAATGACCAGGCCATCCACCAGAACACCAGGAGTTTCCTTTAAGCAGATGACCTCTCCAGAATAGAGGAAACCGTCTCTGGATGGTCTCACCCCTACAATGCTGCAAACCATTTGTGTGTAAACCCTGACTAGATGCATCTTAGTGCTTTTATCTGAAAAAATGGAAAGCAAAACAGCAACAGAAAGTCCAATGGTATGGAAAATGGCTAAAGCACACACACAAGTAAGTCTACCTTGGTGTCAGTCTGGATCATATACTATCCAACAAGGACCACATCGCCAATATAAGGGCAATGAGTGGTGCCAGGAACAACATTCTCAAGAAGTTGAGAATGAGAAGTTTGCTAACACCAAATGGAGCACAGATGCCAGTACCACTCGCACCACAGGCCTCGCCCTCTGCTTCTTCTTGCTGAAAATGCATGCTCAGTCTGGTGTAGATCAGTTCATGCTTCCAAGGTAGACACAGCCCTAAATGCCAACAAAAGTAGATCATCTCGATCTTCTGAGTGGAATTGCTCTTCCACACATCAAGAGGTAGGTCCTGTCTTAAAAGAAGCTGAAACAAGAGAGTGAGCCACTCCACCTTCTCTTCGAGAGGGAGCCACCACCTAAGAGACTTAAGTCTAGACACAGCTATCTCCACTCTGTCCAGGCCTTCAGTAGCAGCCCTCATTCCCAAAGGATGGACCTGTGGTTGGCCCACCCACAGTTTGCACCACACAAGGTATCCATCAGCCCGAAGAAGTGACTCCCATCCAGCTCCCACAAGCCATGGCCCTTCTTGATGAGCCTAAATCGCCTCCGCAACACAACTGGTCGCTATAATGTCCTCATGAACAAATGGGGACTTAATACGGAAAGAATGACTACATGCAACTGTGATGAAAAGCAGATGATTGTCTGCCCTCAGCTCCCACAACCATGCTCCTCAGCAGACCTAGATACAATGAACGACATGGGCAAATCATGCATCCGACACTGGATTGGAGTTGTATAGGGACTCTAGAAGAAGAAACATTTTCGAATGGGCTATTTTTCCATATTAAAGCAGGAAAATGATGACTTTGTCAGCTATAAGTGACTTGGATCAGGCGGCATCATTATTGTCATGCTTCAAAAATAAAAATGTAAACCATAAGAATCGTTTTTTAGTCTGGATGAGTGTAAAAACACACTGTAACAAAGCGCTTAATGCTCTGCTGAGCCAACAGTGTATGCAGAGATCACCTGCCTGTCATGGTTAAAATATGTAAAGGTAAATGTGTGTATGTGTGTACAATTGAGAGATAGTTACTCTGACAGTCTCCAAACGGATCTGATATCCGGTGGAGTGGCCCAGAGTCTCTGCCCGTTCTTGAGCAACCCTAGTTGCCACGGCGATTGCAGAAATACGGCGAGGCTGAGTGCATATGATGTTGGCAACATTCTCCCCTCGTCCACTCAGAGAGTCATCCAAGATAAACTGAGGGATCTGAGTGGTCTTACCACACCTGAAATTAAACAAGCACCTCACTTTTAAAAAGGTCTTTCTAACACACTAACACAACATGTCATATTTTCCAACATACCCTGTCATACCACTGATCACAAGAACCTGATTCTTTTCTAGAGATTGTAGAATGTTGTGTCTCTTTTCCCACACAGGTAGCTTGACCCTTTGCTCCTGCATTGACACATAGCGCCTGGAAGACTGGTAGAGACAGAATATTTAATATACAGGATGCATTTTCTTGTTTTCAGGCACATAGATACAAGCTATCAGAGTTAGTGAGATGTGTGAAAGGTAACTGATTCAAAGTAAAAGCTGTTACCAGTTTTCTCTTGAATTCCCTACAAAGCTTTTTGTTCTCCTGCAGCACCTCTTCAGCTCTTATCTCAGTTTTTCTCTCCACCCTTTTTCTAAGGTTCACATAACTCTCATTCTCTATGGGAACACTTTTTTCATAATCTTCATCATATTGCTCATCTTCGGTATCTTCTTTGTAGTGTTTATCTCCTGTAGTAATAAACACATGTCAGGTACCATATACAGCTGTGCCTGAAAGTTTGTAAACCCTTTATAATCTTCTATTTTTCAGATTTGTTTGCATAAATATGACCTAAAACCATCAGATTTCCCCACAAGTCATGAAATTAAATAAAGTGAAGCCACTTAAGGTGAAATGAAAGGCAAACTTTGCAAACTCTTCTGTTACACATCATGTTTATATTTTCCTTATCAGATGTTTTTTACTTACTAAAATCTGTTTGTTAGTTTGCATCAGCCAGTTTGAAAAGACTGCTGTTTCACTCTTACGAGTGCACAAAATCATGAGAATAGAATGTGAATCCCTCAGTTCATATAAGGCAAGATAATGTCAAAAGTAACAGCATACAGATATTAAACCAACATGTCAGATATAAACTAATGAACTTCTGAATAAAATATAACTAGGCACATCTACACATAATACAAACTGAGGTTCACATAGATGAGACAACCATCAGCTCACTTATAGGAATGAGTGGTATAACCCATCGTTATTCAGATTGCAGATTACCGGTACTTTCATATTTACTATCAGATACAAGTGAATCACATGTGACTTTTCACAGTACAATTTCATGCGTGCAGATTTATTATTTTATTATAAAAAATTATTTTAAACATTATATTATTACAAAAAAAAAAAAAATTTACATTTTAAGTTTGTTTTTTTTTTTTAATGTGCAGGATTTCAGACTATAAGGTCACCTCATACAGACACCTGATATTAACACCCATATGGGGTCCTTGCCCAAACTATTGCTCAATATTGTACTGGATTGTGTGCTGCGTATAGCCTTTGTATTGTGTACTTTAAAAATTTTTAAGATCCATTCACTGGAACTAAGGGTCCAAGCCCACATGACAATAGAACTGTGCACAGTTCAATTTAAACAATAATTAATAAACTATTTAACTATAATTAACTATATTTTGTAACTTCCTTAGTATAAAGGTGCATCGACAAAGGCATTGTCAGAGGCAGCATTGTCATTATCACAAATTAAAATGGAAAAATAAATCATAAAATAGCTGGTTGTAGCTGATTTTTCTTGTGGTTCCCATACTATACACCAAAACATCTTAGGGGATCACTGTTTCCTCTGGCTTGCCTTTGATAGAGAATTCTAGAATAATTCTCTACATAATACTTTGTCTCATTCAATAATTGCTTATTGTGAGTAGATAATGCTTGATTCAAAATGCCTGACAAACACTCATTTTTGGATTGGATTATCGTGGTCGCTTAGAACAAGTGGCATCATTGTCACACTTCAGAAATGGAAAAATAAACAATAAAAATAATTTTAGTTTCCATTTTTTGTGCTTCCGTGTAATATATACAGGAACTTTGAGTTGGTTAAAAACACACTATTACGGAGCACAGTCTTATAAAGTTTCTGCCAGAGACACGCCAAGAAACCGGCCATAGACCGAAATCATTTTCACATACAGTCGACCCCTGCTACATTGCGGTTCACTTATCACGGTCCTGCTTTTTTGCGGATTTATTCTTGGAACCTAACTCTCAAATATTACGGAAATCCCCGCTATATCGCGACCACCCTGGGGTCGTTTTTTTATGGCTTTTTGCGGTGAAATAAGCCTTATTTATTTTATTATTTATATATAGTTTATGCATTCTAACATATATACTGTATTACTGGTTGAATTTCAGTGATGGTTGTATAGCATGGTGAAGACATTAATTGTGAAAAATAGCCAAGAAAATTAATATTACTCTTCAGTAGATTTAATGGTACAGAGCGAATCCCAAATATAAATGTATTAACTGTATGTATTGTACTGTATCAGTGGATCATCAAGGAGGGCATTCAGCGACATCCACCTCGGCTCTGCAAATAATTAATAAATGCTGTAGCCTACTTGTGTATTTCCCTACTAGGCTTTGTAATAGTCCAGTTCTTTCATGCTATGTCTTCCCTTTCTGTTAAAAGGCTAACCAAAATTAACATCCATGTTTCATATCCATTTATGTGGATTATCACATCACTGTTACTCTTATTTTATAAATGTGGCACTGGATCAACTGAAAAGACAAACTGGTCACAGCAATTATGCATATGAGAATTCTATGGTAACATTACATAATTTTATTTTCTTTCGGGCACATTGAAAATGATTAACAGCCGATACACCTTACCTTCTGTATGCATGACTGTGAGCTTGGTGTTCTGTGCCGTGTTAACAAATCTTGAAGAAATTGTTGTACTGGTCAGTGTACTGTCAGCTAAGGTGTGCTTAGTGCTACGAATTTTTGTTGCAGTACTCATAGGTGGGGCTAGTACAGGGGGTGGAGCACTATATTTGTGATGTGAAGATGAAAGGAGCTCTCTGATTGGTCCATCTTCCTCAAGACATGAGATGAGGGTGTAGACCACAGGTTCGCCTTCTTGTGCTGCTGAAAGTGATTGGCCAAAGAGATATTCTGTCACATTAAGGCGTCCTGCTCCAGAGATTTTCTCATCCGTTGTACTAAAGGCGGCTAATGGTGGCTGAAAGGGGTAGCAGTTTCCCTGGGGAAATCGGACCTCCAGCTGGTAAACAGGGCTATCAGTACTTCTAAAGCCAGGCTGGCTGGGCCCATATGGGTCTCTCTGATGGCTCGACTCAGGTCTTTGGTGTTTGAAATGGCATTTCCTCCCAAATTTACATCCTGATCCTTTTAAGTAGAATTTACAGACCTGAGCAGAAGAAGACCCTTTCGTCTGTGCTTTCTTGCTCAACTCTGAGGTGCTGCAAATGCCCTCAGTCACCCACAGCAGATCCAGTTGGATGATCCAGACACGACCACTGATTCTCTCGCAGAAGCGCTCTCCATAGATGGCGGTTAAAGCGACAGCCTCCTCCTGACGCAGGGCAATGCATTCCTCATATGATGGAGGGTCAGGTACCTGAAGGTCAAGAGCGGTCGGTCCAAAACGTTCAGTAAACATCTGAGAAAGAAGGAGCTCCAGTGTTGCTCCGACATCCCCCTGCCCACTGCTTACTGCTGCATCCAGAGCTTGCCTGCTACGCTCACGATCAAAGCCATACCTAACACAAGCAAATGTAAAAGCATTGTTAAGCAACCTAGAAATTAATTAATCGGACAAAGGTAAACACCTATATTGTACGAGATCGGGCTTTCACTGCTTGTGCATAACTTACTAACTTATCAAGGGCAGTGGTGGCTCAGTGGTTAAAGCTGTGGGTTACAGATCAGAACATCAGGGATTCATTCCCCAGCCCCACCAATCTCATACTATTGGGCCCTTGAGCAAGACCCTTAATTGCTACATTGTATAAATGAGATAAAATATAAGTCGCATCATCCAAATGACATAAAAAATAACTTAATAGAATGCTATATCTGATGATCTTATATGGTGGATAATCTTAATTTGGCATAATATATATATTTAGGCACTGCCTGAAAGCGGAGCTCCCATATGATTTCCCTTACTTGACAAGTTTTTCGTGGGAACTCTCAAACCCCATACACGTATTCTCCGTATATCAAGATTAATTCATTCATTCATTCATTTTCTGAACCGCTTATTCCTAATTAGGGTCGCGGGGAGGCTGGTGCCCATCTCAGCC
>JBCNYH010000027.1:33985719-34000771 GCA_039654325.1 Tandanus tandanus | reverse complement strand
AAGAAGTCCAGTTGCCTCGACTCAAGCTTTTTAGGATTATTATGACCTGGATGATTGAGAATCTACACCAACATATGCAGTGAATGGTTTAGCGAGTGAAAAAATATAAAAATATGTGAACTATGCCTGAAAGGTTAAATGCTGTAATCAAAGTAAAGGGTGGCTACACTAAATATTAACTTTTTTTTTTTCTGAAAAAAGAGACTGTTTTTGTTATTACTATATGTTGTTGTTTGTTTACTTATTCTCATCAATATGATCCAATATTACATGAAAAAAATAATTGAATAGTACTTGGTTTTTGATTTATCTTCATTTTGTTAAGTGTATAATCATGACTGCATCACTGTATTTTTTAATTTCTTCACTTACTAAACCATTCCATATGGTTTGAAGTTCATTCATGCTATGCAAAAGTAAAAAAAAAAAAATTTGGTGCACTTTCCAAAAACTGGTATTTTCAGTGTTTTTGTTTATTAGCCATACTTTTAGCTTAATATACTTGTTGGGATGATTTTTTGGTTCTCATCGCCTACAACAGCATTGTTCAATACATTTTCATCAAAAAAATATAGAGAAGTAATTTTTTACTGATTTATATTAGGAGCCCTTTTAGACAAAAGTGGTCGTGTATAGTCTTCACAGAACACTACTGTATATATATCAATTAAACTGCTTTTAGCAATTTAGCCTTACAGCTCAGCTTCTAAAGTTCATCAGTTCATCACGTATGAACATGAATCTCCCCTCACACAGCAAACTGAATGTACGCAGCCATACATTCAAAGAGGTCTGACTCCTAAGTTTCTGACATCTCTTTTTTTTTATATATATATATATATATTTTATTAGTATTTTTTTTTTTTCAGGGGAGTCCCACCCATCAAGTACTGCCTCCCTATCACATAAGATCACCAACCAGGAAAAGTCGTAAGTGACACCGTGACACGTGATGCTGCCACTTTATGTTGCATCTTTATGAACTGCTGTGTATGCACACACAGGAGCGGCCTAACATACTCGGAGCACTATCCGCCCCTGTATGAATGAGCTGGCAGACGCCCATGATGGTTGATACTCACACACCTTGTTGATTCGTCACTCAGGATCCCTGAGTTTTGAACATTTCTTAGGAGCTATCTGATTTCGAACACTTTGAGGCAAACAGTGAAGAATCTGAATTACAGGTACAGCAGCTGGAAGGATCATTGTCATACTAGTTGGAGCCAAAATATGAGGCCAAAAATGATAAGTATGATGATGGCCAGGCTATAGAGAAATCAGTCATGGAAGAGGGGAATGATGATGCTTATAACAACCCACAGTTAGCTGATGATTGGTCATAAGCAGTGACTTTTGATAACTGACAAAATGACAATGTCTGATGAGTGATCAGATGGTAAATGTTATCCCAAAGCACTCCCAAAAGGCAAATTCTGACAGGGATGCTATGCCACCGAAAGGCCTTTTCAAATACATCATAACATGAATAAAGAATGTGAGAGCGAGAAACAATTAGATTTAACGCAACACTAATATTCTCATTGAAAATGATGTGATCATGTGAGTATTCCACTAAATTAATTGCCAATGACATCATCAAATGATGATGAGCTCTTGCTGTTTTACATGATAAATGGAAAAGTAAAGAAAATTTTGGGTGCACGCTTTTCTGAGACACGAGGAGTTTCTCTGCTTATTCCAGGACTTGAAACTCTATTATGGATGCTTACGGACTGTGTTTATAATATTTGTTGCCCTTGACAAATTGCTGGAAACTGAGATAGAGTCTCTGCCAACTAATGCCAGCTGTCAAGTGTACAGGTGTGAAGTTTCAAGAATCAATGCCCTGATTGGTTGAAAGTTTTAATTTTTCGGATGAAATATTGGAAAAATTAACCCTGTCGGAAAAAGAAAAATCACTTTTGCACACAAAATATGAAAGTGTTTGTTTTCGGGTTACTTGCTGAAAAGTTGGCTCTGACAAATTTATAACGTTGGTAAAGTAAATTTAGCTGTGCTCCTTTAGAAAAAAAATTCAAGGGTTGTCAAGCATAGATAAACCTCTCATTAAATATCACATAAATCGCATGTCATCACCAGAATCAGCCAAAGATTTCTGATCACTGAAGGCTCCCCTGCTTAGTTAATTTACACTATGCAATCTTACAGTTTTTATGTCGTATGACTGTTGTCATTTCATTAAGTATATACTTAAAAAAACTATAAAGAGATAAAAACAATGTAATGAAAAATCCCTTTAAGGTTAATTACCTGTTAGTAATATAAGGCAACCGGACTGTGTGGATATGCACTGTTATCGGCTACTTTGATTCCTTGGACTCCAGTGGTATGCTAACCTCTTAAAGGTGCCATGATGTGCTTTAATTTGTAATGCTCAGAGATTGTAAAATCAAGTTGAAACTGGGGGTTATCTCTCAATGTACACACATTATATAGACTTCAGTAAGGCTGGCACTTGAGAAAACATCATTTCATCATCATAAACAGTAATCAGATTAGACTTAAGAAAAAGAATTGTTGATGCTCAGAAGAAGTGTATATACAAAGTTTTCACAGCATTTCCAAGTGTCTGAAGAACTGGAGTGAGAAGTATCATCAAGAAATTCAAAGTGAGCCACACAGTACAGAACAAGCCTGGCAGTGAGAGCTTTCAAAGACTCAGGAAAGAAAACTAGTGAGAGACATGTCTAAAGAACCCAGAACAACCGCCAAGACACTAGTGAATAACTTAGTCAAGTTGGGAATTATGGTCTCAAAGAATACAATCATCCCTGCATAGGAATGTACTGTGAGGTTGCAGACCAAGAAAAACTCTACTTTTGCAGAATACAGCTTCAAGCCAGACTAAAGTATGCTGAGGACAACCTGGAGAAGGATTATGCTTACTGGAAGTATGTCCTTTGAGACAAGATAATGTCAAAACTAGAGCTATTTGGCCATAAAGACATTGCTTTATTTGAAGAAAAAGGGAGAGGCATATAACCCAAAAAACAATGTCCCCACAGTGAAATGTCTGGAACGGGGAGTAAGAAGGGTATGTGAAGATTTTGAAAGAAAATCTCAAGCAGTCATCAGAAAAACTGGATCTAGGTCATCGCTTTGTCTTCCAACAGTGACCCAAAACATACATTGCTCCTGGGGAAGAACTACCTACAGAAGATCAGAGTGAATGTTATTGACTGGCCTACACAAAGCCCTGACTTGAATCCCATTGAAAACCTGTGGGGTGAGCTAAAGACCAAGGTCCATGCCAGAAAACCATCAAATCTGGACGAGCTTAAGAAATTCACCAAAGAAGAATGGGCTGGGTTTCCTCAGGTGACAGGACTGAGACTAGTTGAAAACTATAAACAACTGCAGCCTGTTATCCAGCAAAAAGGAAACATATTTGACTATTAGCATCAGGAAATATAATAATTTTGACCCTGGTAGTTTTGGTTTTTATGAAATTTTGTTTCTGTGTGTGAAATAAAATAATATTTTTTACTTTGAAGAAAACTTTAGAGAGCTAATAATTAATCTGTATCCTTCCCTATCACATGGACTCCACAGTGCCCGAAATCTCCAATTCCCAAAATTCCTTGCTTACTGGATTGCATATTTCTCTGATATCAGTCAGACACTACTGTTCAAGATATTGTTTTCTGGTTTTATGTTTAAGGTTGCTCTTAATGCTATGTTGTTTGTGCTGCCTCCCTGCTGTTGTTTTTGTATGGAATTTTGACATTGCATTTGCTTTCCTATGTTGTATTGTGTGCCCAGTGTTCGTGCCATGTTTATTTAGGCTTGCTTGCAATTCCACTAGTCTCAGTCTGGCATTTGTGTGTCCCTTGGGTTTCTTTCTTCTTCATAATAACATGCTACTCGGTAGCTATTCTAAACTGCTCCCTAGGTGTGAATCAGTGTATAAAAGTGTATGTGCGTCTGTATACGGTGTCTAGCATTTGGCATCCCATCCATAACATAGTTGCTGCTCGCGTTCTGGAAATTGCCTCATAACCATAATGTTTTGCTTTTATATTTATTTTAACTAGTCATTTACAGTACTTATAGACATGCTGGGGTAAGAAATGCTGGAAAAGATCATCTGTTCTTCTTACTGTTTGAAATTTTCTATTTTTATATGAATCATACACAACACACCAATTTGTTACATGCAGTCTAAGCTTGTGTCTGTTTTTTTTATTTTCATTTTTTTTATTTTTTTGCTTTCGTTGTTTCTTATTCTGAAACAAAGTGTCCACTAATGTGCATGTTTCTGTTGTTGGATGATCATATTTCTTTTTGGATGAATTTATCAAGAAGTGAGCAGTGACATCACTGACAAAGTGGACCACACAGGCTAATAGATGTTTTAAAAGCAGAATGATAGATGATTTACAAAATGTGTCATATTTTTTCTTCTGCCCTGACTCACTTACTCATGTATTTGGCCACTTTCCCCTAGCTGAGGGGATTGCAAGTCCCCTGCAGCACCATTCACATTAACATCTGGGGCAATTTTGGAGTAGTCTGATGTGCATGTGTTTGTGTAAATAGTATACTGGAAGAACCAATATGACAAATAGGAAGTGTGTCCTTAACTCTGCAAAGCTGGCAGTGGGAGTGGAATCAGTCAGTGTGTGTTTCTGTAAAGCAAAGTAAATGGAGAAATCTCACACAAGCACAGAGAGAAGATGCAAACTCCACTCAAACATGCCCTTGCTGGCTGCAGATTTCAAACCCATTGCTGTGTGGAGAGAGTGCATTATGTCACCCTGTTCCAACAACTACTAATGTTCAAAAGTTGAATTAGAAATTTCCTTTTTTTAAAGTAAAAGATAAAATAGCACATTGATCAGAAAAACTGTCTAGACACTCAATCTTGTACATGACTATTACAGGTGGAACCGACTGGATTGGAATATCTACACAGAGACCCATTTTTAGCAACTATCTGAAGATCTCATACAACGATGTGTACTACTCCCTTTACAGAACATTACAAACTGGCTCTTACCAGGAAAAAAGCGCCCGGTACAAAATTGATCAAGGGGACAAGTACAAGAGGGTATATAGTTTGAGAAACAGACACCTGACATGGTCTCATTTGGCACCTTCATTACATAGTACCTGCAAAACACCAGTCTCAACTTCAACATTAAAGAGGCAACTTCTGGATGCCAGCCTTCTAGGCTCTGTTGCAAAGAAAAGAAAGAAAAAGCCATATCTGAGACTGGCCAATTAAAGGGCAAAAGAACACAGACATTGGACAAAAGAAAACTCAAAAAGTGCTATGGACAGATGAATCTAAATTTGAGGTGTTTGGATCACATTTGTGTGATGTCGTCTGTCAAGCATGGTGGAGCAAATGTAATGGTCTGGGGTGCTTTGGGGGCGGTAAAGTGGGAGATTTGCACAAGGTAAAAGGTATCTTGAACAAGAAAGGCTATCACTCCATTTTGCATACCCTGTCGACGGCACTTGATTGGACCTGTTTTCTTCCTACAACGGGACAATGACCCAAAACACAGCTCCGAACTATTCAAGAGCTGTTTAGAAAAGAAGCAGTCAGCTGGTATTCTGTCAATATTGGAATAGCAAGCCCAGTCACCGGACCTTAACCTGATTGAGCTGTTGTGAGAGCAGCATGACCATATGGTACAAAAGAAGTGTTCATCAAGTCAGTGCAATGTATGTATGTATGTATGTATGTATATATAGAGCTCTTTTCCAAAACGTGATGATACCATTTTCTATAAAAAAGAGTTAGTGATACTGTAGCGTCCTGTTCAGAGGCTGGATCAAACTCCTGTATTCGGTTGTCACAAAATTCGATTATCCCCTATTATCGAGCACGCCAATCGGACCTTTCTTTCCATCTCGCGGTAAACGCCATGCCAGTTTTTTTATATCTCCACTCAGCCAATCGATAAGTAAGTAAGTTGAAAATGGCTTACCTGGACAAAAATGCGATATCGCCAAAAATACATTCTTCAAAGCATAATCTTCAACATGACCAAGTTCAAATATCCATAAACACAATCTATCCATGCTAAAATGCTTGTTTAAGAAAGGGTTTCATGTTCAAGTTGTTGTAAAACAATGGAATTATATCCACTTCTTTTGCTGGTTTTCAATCTGCTTTCATGATTTCTCAGGGTATTTCCAAAATTATTTATATTCGGTACCAGAATACTAAACCTACTTACAGAATCCCAGAAGAATTCCCCGAATCATATAATGGTAAACCAGTGAGAAGCCTGAAAACAGACATGACTATTGTGTAAATAGAACTCAAATGTTGCTAGGAAGATGCTAGGAAGATTGCACTGATTGGTCGAGAGCCAGATTAATTTAGTATATGGATGCTGAATGTGGACATTCAGAAACTGGTTCTTTAACTGTAATTGCTATTTTCTCAAAAGTAGCATTTCCTGATAAGTGACACACAAAGTGATGTAATTTTCATGCTCTAATTCTGCATTATACCTCATTTTAAAGCATATTAAATTATCTTTCCAAATATATGAATATATGAATGAATATCTCAGTATGTCAAATTATCTACTTAAGCCGTATTATGCTTGCAGCTTCTCACCTGGGCATGTCAGATCACATCACAGTAAAGCTGATACCGGCTTATAAACCTCTGATCTAAACCCACCACCAGAACCGTGCAGATCTGGACTGAAGAGGCACTACAAGACTGCTTCGAGCACACAGACTGGCAATTGTTCAAACAGGGCACTGATCTAGAGGAATACACGTCAGCTGTTCTGTCCTATATTCTTTTCCGCACAGACACTGTCCTGCCCACAAAGACCATCACGGCTTTTCCCAATCAGAAGCCATGGATGGACGGCACAGTGTGGCCCCTGCTTAAAGCCCAAAATGCAGCCTACAGTTCTGGAGACAGGCTGGCTTACAGTAGGGCCCGGAAAGAACTGAAAAGCTTCTTTGCACACTTCGACTCATCAAGCAGCAGAGAGACTGTACATCTTCCCCCACCAGCGGAGCAGCAGCCCCTCGTCCTGCAGCGGCGCCAAGTGTGTTCTACCCTGAGGAAGATCAATAACAACAGGGCTGCAGGACAAGATAAGGTGTCAGGCCAGACTCTGAAATCATGCACTGACCAGCTGGCAGGAGTTTTCCTGGACATTTTCAACCTGTCCCTGCAGCTCGCTAAGGTCCCTGTGGGCCTCAAGTCCTCCACCATTGTGCCTGTGCCCAAAAAAATCATCTGCTAACTGCCTCAACGATTATCGCCCGGTTGCCCTGACCCCGGTAATCATGAAGTGCTTCGAGAGGATCTTCCACACAGCCATAACCCACCTGGAGCAGCCTAACACTTATGCTAGGATGCTATTCGTGGACTTCAGCTCAGCTTTCAACACTGTTCTCCCGGACAAGCTGGTACGGAAGCTCTACAGCCTGGGACTGTCAGCTTCACTGTGTCCCTGGATCAGAGACTTTCTCACAAACTGACCCCAGGTGGTGAGGATAGGGAACTCTACATCTTCTACCCTGATCCTGAACACTGGAACACCACAGGGCTGTGTGCTTAGCCTGGCCCTCTTCAGCCTTTTCACACACGACTGTTCTGCTATCCACTCCACAAACACGCTCGAGAACACCACCGTGGTGGGTCTCATATCGGATAATGATGAGACCAAATACAGAGAGGAGATCCAGCACTTGATAAACTGGTGTTCAACCAACAACCAACAATCTCATTCTGAACACCAGCAAGACCAAGGAGGTCATAGTGGACTGCAGGAGGACCAGGAAGACAGAGCATGCTCCTCTTAGCATTCATGGGGAGGCGGTGGAGCATGTGGACAGTATTAACTTCGTGGGTGTCCACATTTCTTCTGACCTGTCCTGGTCTGTCAACATTCACATCTGGTGAAGAAGGACGGCGTTTCAAACATACTGGATTCTCTTCTCAGCTGCTCAAGAACTTCTACAGCGCTACAATAGAAAATATATTCTGTCTTATTACAACGGTGTGGTATGGCAGCTGCACTGCAAAGGACAGAAGGCCCGGGTGGTGAGAACTGCTCAGGGGATTGTGGGTCTGCCAGATATGGATACAATATATGCTGTCCGAGTGCAGAAGAAGGCCAGCCGCATCACAGCGGATCCCACCGACCGGCGAAATGGACTGTTTGTACCTCTTCATTCAGGAAAGCGGCACAGAAACATCCACAACCAGCAAAACCAGACTCAAAAACAGCTTCTTCCCCAGAGCTGTGAAAGCCATCACCCCCCCCACCACGACTCCCTCGCAGTCCCACTCACACATGCAACCTCCCTCCACAGCCACATACTCACTCGTTTTCACACACACACACACACACACACACACACACACACACACACACACACACACACACACACACACACACACACACAGACATTAGCTCTCTGTTAAAGGACATTGAATCCACAAACTCTGTGATTGCCTTGCACTGCCGCACTTTACTTTATTTATATTCTAATTTATATGCACTCTGCTGCTGCTATTTATCCATTGCATCTCATAGTGCCTTAAATGTACATACTGTATATCCCAGTGCTCAGTTTTTATTCACAGGTGTTTAGAGTTTATGTTTGTATTTCGTATTTCTATTTAAAAGTTTGTATATATAATTGACTTGTGTTTATATTCTACTATTGACGGTGTTAATTGCAGTTTATTGCCTTGATTGTACCTTTTTAAAGCTGAGAGTCTCATACAAAATTTCGTTATGTGTGAACATAATGACAATAAAAACTTGAATCTTGAATTATGCTGGAGCTGGTCACATTTATTTGTGGAAGTTTGGGGAGTAGTTCATTTCAGTTATGTATTTGATAATAGTAATAATTAATTCCTTGGAAATTGTAAATGATGCATACATTGCAGATAGTAATGAGAAGTGAGGTATCCCAGTACACTTTACACCCCTGCCTAACTAACTTTGATGTGAAATTGATTTCTGGTGGATTTTTCATCCTGTTTTTATTTTATTTTTTATAGTGTTCTAGTCTTAGAGTAGTTTTTCATGTGTAAAAAGTGTTTTTCATGCTATTTGTATTCTTAGTGTTTAATGGGTTTATTGCGATTTGATCAAAAATGTGGATACATAGCGTTTTGGGAAAAAATACTTTAGTGCTGCTGCTAGTTTTTAATAAGAGATTCTAGATTTGAATTTTACAGTACAGTACCAATCAGTACACAATACTGATTGGGTGAAGAATATTTAAAAAATTTTGATGTGCAAGGAAGTAACAATATTTTAATAAATAAGTGTCAACGTTATACTGGAAGAATCAATATATGACGTTTTGACTGAAAATATATTTGGTGATGCCGGAGGCCTGGCTGCAAAGTAGCTGGACAAGCCTGCGTAGTGCGCGGGGAGGGGGGGTGCGAGATACATAGCACAAAGTATCAGATGTAATGCTAGTTTATTACAAAATTGAAATAACTTTGATAAATTGAACAAATCCAATAATAAGTATGTATAATTATTGGTTGTTCAATTCATAGTATTTTGTATAATTCTATGCTACTTGTGAGCGTATAATAGACTTTAACTGGTTTTATTTGTGTTACTACAGTACGTTGCAGGGAACTGAACTGACCTTCAGCACTGAAACTTATATATGTACACAGAGTAATAAATGAATACAGTGAATGGAAGTCTATGGACCCGGAAGTCTTTTGTATCCTGCCCCTAGTGGATCCCAGTGGTATTTAGGAGACTTCCAGGTGAGCTTCATTTTCCAGCTCGGGTGGTTGCTGCTTGCTAAATATGCACACATATGATGCCAGATCTTTCTCTTGATTAAAAAAAATCCCGTATTTTACTGATTTAATTTTGACGGAATTCCGTTTTTCCCCCCAGGAACTGACCACATTGAATAAGTGTGTTCTTAACTGTGCAAATAGTCTAGTGGGACTGGGATGGTGATGTGTGTGTGTGTGTGTGTGTGTGTGTGTGTGTGTGTGTGTGTGTGTCTAGTCCCTCAGAATTAAGAGATCTACTGACACGAGGGAAGAAACTGTTAGAAAATCTGACTTTGAAGGCCCAAAAGAAGGTACCTTTTTCCAGATGGCAGGAAGGCGACGAGATTGTATAAGTGAAGCGTGGGGTCATCCACAGTGCTGTTGGATTTTTGCAGATGCAGCGAGTGTTGTAAATGTTCTTGATTTTAGGAAGAAAGATTCCAATTATCCTCTTAGTTGTCCTCATTATCTGCTGTAGGGGCTTGCGATTTGAGACAATGCACTTCCAAAAGCAGACCATGAGAGCTCTGAATGCTCTCAATATTCCCTCTTTAGAATGTTGTGAGGATGGGTGGTTGGGATACAGGCTTTCCACAGCCTTTACAGGAAGTATGAACGATGCTGGACTTTTTTGACTGTGAAGCTGGTGTTAAGGGACCAGATGAGGTTTCCACCACAGTCACTCTGTGTTCTACTGAGTTCACCAACCATTTCTTTTGTTTTGTCCATGTTCAGAGGCAGGCTGTTGATGCTGTATCAGTCCAACAGCAGTTGCAGCTTCTCTCTGTATGCTGACTCATCATTCTTACTGACCACAGTATCAGTCATCAGCAAACTAGATGATGTGATTAGTACTGGGCATTGATATACAGTCATGCACAATGTGTTGCATTATAGAATGTTGTACTACTGTTTCTGTCACATCATCTGCCTGTTCAGCAGTTCAACTGACACACTATTACTCCCCGAATCCCCTACACTGCTCCCAGTCACCTGATTACTGACATAACACCTTAAAATGTATACATGTGTTCCAAAATCTACCTGATTATTATAAACATTATGAAAGGATGCAGAAAAGAGAGAAACATTCCATGACCTACCATGCTTTGTGAGCCTGTTTTTTTTTTGTTTCTGTGCCTCATTATTTTTAACCTGCATTTGCCTGTGAAATCATTGTTACCTGTTGCTGAACTGAGCCTGTTATCTGACTAAGCATTTGGATTCACCTCTGATATTCTGTTTTTTCCCCATACTTGTGTGTTTCCTTTTGGGTACTATGGTTTAAAGACATGCACATTACCTTATTTCAGATTGCCCCTAGGTGTGGGTGTGAGTGTGAATGTTTTTTTTGGTTTCTTTTTCTTTTACCTGCAATGGACTGGCGGGCTGTATAGTGTATACCCTACCTTTCAACACGAGTCAGAGGTTGGGGTTAGCCCCAGTAACACCAAGCTGCCACTGTTGGGTCCTTGAGCAAGGCCCTTAACCCTAAATTGCTCAGTTGTATAAAAATGATGAATGTAAGTTACTCTGGATAAGAGTGTCTGCCAAATGCCATAAATGTAAACATCAAGCCGCGACCTGCCCGCTGGAGCAATTTGCAGCTGACTATGAAGCAGCCGGGATTAGAATCAGCACCTCCAAGTCTGAGGCCATGGTTCTCAGACGGAAAAGGGTGGAACGCACCCTCCGGGTCTGGAATGAGGTCCTGCCCCAAGTGAAGAAGTTGAAGTATCTCGGGGTCTTGTTCATGAGTGAGGAAAAGATGGAACGGGAGATTGACAGGCGGATCGGTGCAGCTTCTGCTGTAAAGCGGAGCATGTATCAGTCCGTCATGGTGAAGAGGGAGCTGAGCCGAAAGGCAAAGCTCTCAAGTTAGCAGTCAATTTAGGTTCCTACCCTCACGTGTGGTCACGAGCTTTGGGTAGAGACCAAAAGAACAAGACAGCTAAAAGGAGCTTCCTTCGCAGGGTGGCAGGGCTCTCCCTCAGAGATAGGGTGAGTAGCTCAGTCGTCCAGGAGGAGCTCGGAGTAGAATTGCTCCTTCTCCATGTTGAAAGGAGCCAGTTGAGGTGGCTTGGGCATCTGAATGTCTCCTGAACGCCTCCCTAGTGTGGTGTTTCGGGCATGTCCAACCGGGAAGAGACCCCGGGGTAGACCCAGAACATGCTGGAGGGACTATGCCTCTCAGCTGCTCTGGGAATGCCTCCATGCCTCCCCCGTTACCCGACCCCGGTCAAGTGGAAGAAGATGATGATGATGATGATGGTGGTGATGATAATACAGGATTAATTGATGATAAAGTATTTTCTCCACTATTAGTATGTTCATTCATTTTCTGAACCGCTTAATCCTAATTAGGGTCGCGGGGAGGCTGGTGCCCATCTCAGCCCACTCTGGGCGAGGGCAGAGTACACCCTGGACAGCTCGCCAGGCCATCGCAGCTATTAGTATGTATAAAATCAATTAGTAAACTACCAGCAATTCCACAGAAATAATATGCAATCACATGTATATATACAGGATCCTTGTTGAGTGTTAGCTCAGTGATAAGATTAACCCCGGTGCTGCGTTCAACACCAATTAATATGCCCTAAGAAGACTGCTGTGACCTCATTGCTGCCTCTTGCCTCGAACTTCGACTCACAGTTTCTCTCCCTGTTCTTTCCTTGTGTTACTTCATGTTATTTCCACGTTATCTTTTCTTTGCTACTTCCTCCCCGTTCTTGTGTATAGCAAGCTGATGTATTCTCGGATGGTGAATTTGAGTTCAAACTCTATGCATATTAATGAGCTGGTACCTGGTCAGTTCAGCCTTGTGCAGAGGTGTACTCTCCAGATTTACAACTTCTCAGATCATAGTTTGTGTGCTATTACAATTAAAGTGATATAACTTATTCGGGTACACTTATATGAAAGTTAACAAATATATCTGTGTTCAGGAGAACATGAGCTTTATTTTAATATAAAGATTGTTATCTTTGGCTGGATAGATAACAGGCTTCTGACTGATTAACTATTTCATATGAGATAAATTAACTTATCACATGAATACATTCCTTTACCACACATATTAAAGGCAAGCTATCACCTCGAGTCCACACAATCATTACTTGCATTATATTTAATAAAATGTGTAAATATTTTGTGGACATATGACTCCATTTCATAAATATTGCTAATTTAAATTTCCTACCAGCGCTCCGACTTGGTTTTGAGAAGTTCCGACTTCTGCATGTGATGTAAGCAGGGATACGCACTCAGCCTTGACATTCATTAGCAAGCTAGCATTTTCTACGCAAAACGTGCATAGAGCGAGCATGAGGATTTCAGCATATGCATTATTAAGACCTTAAATCTAATAATAGCTTAAGTTCTGGTTTAGTGTTCATGCCTCGAAGGAGTTTAGCAGCAGGTTGCAGCAAAACATCACAAGGTGATGTTAATTTATTCAGTTTTCTGTCTGACCCAGGAGAAAAAAAAACATTTGATGAATGGTTTAGGAAACTAAATGAGCATGGGCAGACTGGGAAGCACCCAGCATTCATTGTTATTTGTAGTGACCATTTTACTGCCTCAGTGTGAAATGGCTGCATGTTTGACAGCTGTCATGCAACCAGCACTGCTACAGGTGTCAACAGAAACACCACAACATTCAAAACTGTCAACAAGCTTGAACAGAAAAGAGTAAGTAATCAAATCTATTTAAAATAAAAACACCCACAGACATATTTCTATACACTGGAGCTCAGTAAATAAAGTGAGCTGCTTTAAGTGTGCAATGTGCCCTCTTATTGTCCTACATCTTAATCAGTGATCTACAGATCTTGGCTCTATACAAGAATATATTTAGAAATAGCTCATTTCATCTCTATTAACTTTACAGTTGGTGCAAGAGCTTGTTAGAGTTGACAGAGGGAAAAGGATCCACATGCAGACAGAAGTGGTGGAGAGCACAATGTTTAATAGTAAGGCAGGCAAACTCACATAAGTACATAAGTATCTGCTTGTTGTTGGCCTCTATAATGTTATTCCACTTTGTTGTCCTCTGGAATGTTGTTGGTTTGTTGACTTTGTAAGTCTTCTTTCTGCTCGGGAAATGTAGCTTACAGACACTTGTCCAGTGAGAGTTATTTAAGTGCACACCTCTTATGTCCTTTACCCATATTTTTTGCAGTTTCACATTGGTGGGAAATTTATAAAACTTTAGAAGAAACCTCGGAAGCCTCAGAAACATAGTGTGACAGTGTAAAATACAGCAGTTCAGTCTGTCACACACTTCTATAGCAAAAATTAAAAGTGGTAGATAGGGCCCCACTTCAGTACCATGGTTCCATGATAACACCATCACACAATGGGTCAATTGTTGAGGAAAAAAATTCTTGAAGGCGCTGAAGAAGTTTACCTTTGATGAGTGGGCAAAATCAAAGTGGCTAGATGTGCCAAGCTCATAGAGAGATACCCTAAGAGACTTGCAGCTGTAATTGCTGCAAAAGGTGACTCTACAAATTACTGACATTTGGGGTGAATACTTTTGCATGCTTAAGTTTTCTGTGTTTTTTTTTTCTTTCACTTTTTCTTGTTTGCTTTACAATAACAAATACTGTGCATCTTCAAGGTTGGCAACAATATTTAAAAATACCAAGGAGGTGAATACTTTTGCAAGTCATTGTAAAATACCTTTATTCAGAAAAAAATGAATCCTTCCTTAAAAATAATTATTAAAAATGCATTATTATGTTTCTGATATTATTGTACATTTTAAAGTTGATTGTACAGAAAATATATTCATTAATTTATTCGCCAAACCACTTAATCCTACTAGGGTCGTGGGGAGGCTGGAGCCTATCTCTGACTCTGGGCGAAGGTGGAGTACATCCTAAACAGTTTGCCAGTCCATCACAGGGCTAACACACACAGACACACAACCATTCACACTCACACCTAGGGGCAATTTGAACAGCCAGTTAGCCTAATGTGCATGTCTATGGACTGTGGGAGGAAATTGAAGTAACTGGAGAAAAAGGGGAGAACATGCAAACTTCAAACAGAAATGCCTTGCCGGGCCCAGGACTCAAACACAGGACCTTCTTGCTGTGGTAGACATGCTAAACACGATTCCACTCTCTCGCCCTTTGTAGAAGAACTTCCTGATTAACTGGGGTGCAAATATTAGGTGACACAGTGTTATGGCCAGGTCGAACTCTCTCCCTGACTCTCACACTCCGCGAACACACTTTCCCGAGTTCGGATTATCATCACCTGCAC
>JBCNYH010000027.1:33964731-33976999 GCA_039654325.1 Tandanus tandanus | reverse complement strand
TTGTGTTTGTCGGTTTGTGTTCGCCCCTCGCGGCAGGTTTCATTTCCTACCCCGTCTGTGTTTGTTCAGTGTTTGTGTGTCGCCAAGCCCTTGTTTATTGTAAGACAATAAAACCCGTTATTATATATTCCTCTTGTCTCCGGGAGTGATCATAACACACAGAGGCAATTATTTTTTATTTTTTTTTAGTCATCCATTGACATTGGAAGACAACACAAACCAAATAAAGAAACAGCGAATTGTAAAATACTGTAAGTAATAATACAAAATTGGACATCAACTAGAACCATTAAAAACTTGCAAAGTTTATTTTGACCCATATACAGTTAGGAGGGGGGTAAGATTACTGTTGAATTACATGGAAAAGTAAAATTGTGTGGTGACCAATTCTCCAAAATCATCAGACACCACCAGATTATTTTGAGGGCCCATCGGCATTAGCACTGTCATGCTATGCAAGAGGCCACTCTTTCCAAGTCTGTGCCATTTATTACAAGGCCAAGAATACCTTTCCTGATCACAGTCACCACAAACTGTCCAATAATCCTTATGTTCTTCTGAATGTGTCTTAATAATTTACTCAGATTTTCTGGTTGTTTATGAAAAGCTCACCATTTGTCATGAAATCACAAGTGGACTACACACTTGTTTATACCTCCCAAGTCTCACTTATAGACTTATATCAATGGAAGATTCACACATGTCCATTGCAACCCCTATCCCAGATGTGTATCATGACCTCAGAGAAGTGAGGTCATGATACACTCTTGGTCCTCTCTGTTCCGGAACTTAGGTTTGTAGATTCTTCACTAAGTGCCTGTAACCTTGTGCATATCAGATACAGTAAGCTGATTAGTGGAAAAATGGCTTTTATCACCACCAGACTGCTCTGCAGCTAGGTAGCACTACATGAAGCAAGCTGCAATGCACTGTGTATCTCTCACCCTTCCAGCATATACAGCTTTTATAGTTTTAGCAGTTTATGTGTCAGTAGCTCTTTTGTGAGATCAGATCAGATCAGATGTACTAGTCTTCGCTGCCCATGTACATCATTGAACCTTGGGAACCCATGCCACTCTTGCCAGTTCACTGATTGTCCTTCCTTGAAACACCTTTGGGGTAGGTACTCATCACTGCATACCAGGAACACCCAACAAGACCTGCCACTTTAAAGATGAACAGACCCAGTTGTTTAGCCATCACAATTTGGCCCTTGTTAAAGCCACTCTGATACATATGCTTGTTCATTTTTCCTGCTCCTCTAATACTTTAACTTCAAGAACTGACTGTGTATTTTTTGCAGTACATCTCACTCTTTGATAGCTGCCACTGTAATGAGATAATCATCATTATTCACCTCTCAGTGGTTTTAAAGTTAATACTGATGAGTATATTTATATATACATCTACACTGCCTGGCCAAAAAAGTCCCATACTCTAATATTTTGATGGACCACCTTTAGTCTTGATTACAGTGTGTAATCACCATATCACTGTTTCCACAATCATAAGCAAAATCACAACATTTGTTTCCATCCAGAGTTGCATTAATTTTTCAGCGACATCTTGTATTGATGACAGGAAAATTAAACCACTCCATAAAGTCTTCTCCAGCACATCCCAAACACTTTTACTAGGGTTAAGGTCAGGACTCTGTGGTGCCAGTTCCTGTGTGAAAATAATTCTTCATGCTCCCTGAACCACTCACTATTTGAGCCCCATTTTTATATCTATGGCATCAGAGAAGAAAAACTCTATTGGTGGGATAACCTGATCATTTAGTACATGCAGGTGTTCAGCTGACCTCAGTTTGTTGCCATATAGTGTTGCTCAGCCTCAGTCTGACCAACTGGTGCAACAATGCCACAGCGATTACACGCTGTATTCAAATCTAAAGGTGGTCAACAAATATTAAAGTGTGTGCCTTTTTTGGCTGGGCAGTGTATTTGATAATTTATACATGTTTCCTGAAATGTATATTAAACTAACTGCATTATCAAGAGAATTTCAGTTTTACCTAGAATAAAACCCAAATGATTGGACTCAGTAATATGGCAAAATTCAAACTCAAGAAAATACAATTATTAATTGCAACATGTGGCATAAGTGAGCATATTAAATCAGAAAGGGATTTGAGAAGTAATATATATGATGGAATTTTGTCTAGAATTATAGACTGTTGTCAGTTTAAAAGACATATGGTCAGAGAAAATTAGAGGAATTGACTTATATTACAGCATAACCCTTTTGCTTACTGCAAACATAGTCAGCAAGTCTGCAGGAACAGATGCCATACTGTGCATAACACCAAAGATAAATTGACTGCCTGTTGAACACTTATTTTTTGAAAAAGCTGTGAAAGTACCAGGCTTACAGAAGTCTAAACTTTCTTTCTGTCAGTATTCCTCTATTATCTTATTCCCCTCTGTCTTTCTGGGAGAGATGCATCCCTACACATGAAAATGTGTAACATTTCAAAGGCTACGGCACTCACTACATTTGGGTAGAATATTCTGAACTAAGACAGTGTTTCTCTGCAAGTCTGTTCCACCATGTAAATTAAATGTTTAATTTACTTTGACTGTTAATTGCATGACCAAAGCAGCTACAATAATGAATCCAGAGTTAGAGGAATGATAAAAATCATCACACCATAAATATTAAGTACAAATAAATACACTGCTAAATTTACCACCAGCATCACACTGGATGTCTGTCAGGTGGTAATTCTTGCCAGACACACAACTTGAAATTTTTAATGATCACAGGCACAGTTTAATCCCCAAACTCTTCACAATTCACGACGGATTTCTCTCCTATTACATTTCTTACTTTTATTACATCTGTTTTGTAACAAAGTAATATTTCTTACTATTTTTATTACATCTGTTTTATAACAAAGTAATATTTCTTACTATTTTTATTACATCTGTTTTATAACAAAGTAATATTTCTTACTATTTTTATTACATCTGTTTTATAACAAAGTATGGTTAGAAACTGAATCTGGAGAAAAACTGGATTTTTTTGATAGATTGGTAATACATTTCTCAGTTCCTCCATAAATTATAAAATAACATAAGAAAATTTTATATGCCCTCAAATAACAAATTATAACTAAGAGTCATCTAGCAAGAAAATTTATTGCCCATAAAAAAAGCTGATTTTTTTATCAGGTTTTGCAAGTGGACTCGTCAAACCTAAGGGAAATAGGTAAATGAAACAGTGCAGTAGAAACCCAAGGCTGAGACAGGAAAAATGTATAATTAGACAGCAACCCAATTAATTTCTTTGCACTTTCCCATGCATTGCATAGTTCATTTAAAAAGTCCAATCTGTGATACGTCCCCCCCAAAAAAAATATACAAAGTTAAAACCAATGAGAGCCCTTAAACAGACACAAGTGGAAAACAAATTGTAAAAAATAATTTAATGTAATTATTCTTCTATTTAAGATCCAAGTAAAACATTCTCATTATTATTTTTTAAATGTCTTGTATATTTTGGATTTTATGAGTTGTATCTCCCAGTATACGTTGCCTTATTAAGAGTGAAAATCTGTTGTATCTCCTGGTGCACGTTACCAGTTTAAGGGTTAAAAAAGTACATCTTAACTTCAGCCTAAGCATGTAAACAGGAAAGCACCTGTTGGAGCATTAGCAGCAGCAGCAGCTGCAGCAGCAGCAATGTACCTTAAATATATAGGAAGTGTCACATCATCTGCCCATTCCTGCAGTTGTGTTTATTAGCCACCGTGCTAAGACCCCTGGGTCTTAACCACAAGTGTGCCTCTGTCCACCCAGCAGTATAAATGGGTACCAGTAAAAATACTGGGAAGGTAACTTGCTATGGACTAGCGTCCCATCCAGGAGGAGTTGAACTCTACAGAAACCGGGGATAAGCACCGGACTGATGAGCCACTAGGCTCGGGTGTAAAAAGCCCAACAGACTTACCTATCTGATATACTACTATGGACTTTACACACATGAATGGCTGAAAGCCTACAAATCTTTGTACGGATATAATTATTATCAGTCAGGTTGCATTCAGGAGGTTTATATGGTGGACTTTCACAAGAGCCTTTTTATATCAGCCTCTTTGATGTACGATAAACATGCCTCACCAGACAAAATGCTAGGATATGTACTGTATAAACACTGACTGCACATGTGAAGCGAGGTAAGTTGAATTGAGTTTAATGATTAAAAATCTTAACCATACATGCTGTTACCGGCTGCTGTTACGAGCTCTCTATCATTTAATCGTTCAAATTGGAAAATGCAAATAAAAAGAGCACACTCACCTTATGGGATTTATGAATCACTAGTAGGCTTTAATCTCTGGGAAAAAAATACAATAGGTAAAGTTCTCCATGTTTTGTTATAAATACAGTAGTTTTTAAACAGTGTTCCAGAAAGCATGAGTTAGCAAGTAGTGAAAATTAAGGCTCGTCTTGGGCTGGCTGTTTGAGAGTCCTCTTCCAGTAAAATTTTCTGCTGCTATCTTATGGAAATCATTAAAAATGGGTGCCTGATTCTTTAAGAAAATGCTTTATGCATCCTGTGGCACAACAGCTAACCAGTATGTTGTATATCACATAAAAATAGCAAATAATATTGTTCTGTGTTCCAACTGTGAACTGAATACAATGACTCCTTTTTTTCTATTTTATCCACCTGAAGAAGCCGTTTTTCTGGATTAGCTGACCGGTGGGTCTATTTACTACGGTTTGAATGCTGTCTCTAAAGCCCCTCTCACATTTTAACAATTTGCAAAACTTATGCGTCGTATGACAAATTTCTATAAAACGCTGGCATACGCTGAAATATTGATATTATTCCAGTTTTGAACGTATACATAACTTATTAGTAACTTATCCAATCATTGAAAACTTATAGCTAACCTATATTAAACATATCTCAAAGTGTATATTGACGTATGTAGATATACCTGACGTGTTCCGGATGACCACAGAACTTTTACTGAACAACTTTCTAACTTACAGCTAGGGTATTATGGGCGTATTGGCAGCATTTAGGGCAACAAAAAAAATTTAAATGTTTAAAGACATTTTCAGAATAAAGTTCCGTTCATTATAGGCCCTGTCACATATTGACGATTTAGGGTTGCCGATATATGAGTAATTTGGTGAATACGCTGGCATACATGGAATAAGTTATGGGTAAGTTTTGTGTAAGTTAACAGCACGGTGGTATAAGTCATAGTATGGCAAGGTCATGGAAAAAATTTGTGCATACACAAAATTTTTGAGGTATCCTAGTGTATGACTCATATGTTCTGCATACGCTGGCCATAAGTTGTAGGTAACTTTCCATAAGTTGTAGGTAAGTTATGCGATCCTTCAGACACTTTATTTGTAGGTTACTAATAAGTTGAATATAATACAGCAGTCAACCATCAACCTGAATATAAAACACAACTACACCAGTTCAGGGTCCAATATAAAAATATATATTTTCAAAATAATAGCTCATTAAATTATTTCTTTCACCTGGTTAATATGATTTCTGCTCCTGAACCTCACTGCACAGCGTCTCTATATCAGTCTTGTAAGATGTCACTTTCATTTTCACGCAGGGTTGCAACCTGCAATCTGTGAGAGGTGCAATGTATAATTTTGATGTAGTTCATGATGGAAAAAAAACCTGCTGACACAAGTATGTGGATCCAAAGACAGGACTCCAAGTGCATACTTTTTCATGTTTATATAAGTGTCGGGAATGGCACTCCATGTATCGAACACAAAGAATGGAAGTGAAGCCGCGTACCTCTCTGTACATCTCTGGCAATGTCATCTTGCGCTCAAATGCCAAAACCTCCTCCAGCATCTGCAGGGCTGTGCTTCCTATCCCATTTACTTTCCAGAAAATCTTATATGTGCCCCAGGCACATAGAAAACCATTTCAGCACCTCCAACCTGGACAGCCACCTCTGTTGTGCAGCCAGAGATCGCGTTACTTCATTCCATAATGAACAGAACTTTATTCTAGAAATGTCTTTCAACGTTTGATTTTTCTTTCTAATTTAAATCTTTCTAATGTAATTTCTAATTCAAATTTTTCACCACACATCAAACATGCCTGCATGTTTGTGAGAGGCAATTCATTTAGCTGGCAGGATTATAACCAGCATAGCATATTTACCAAACAATTTGTAACATTGAATGCAATCATGAACAATGCAGAAAATATACACAACATGTAGAAGACCACCAGGGGAACTACAGGGGATTTACATTTTCAATGCAAGTTTTTGTGTTCTTAAACTTTATTTCCTGGGATTGGAAATTGCACTTTTTGTATACTTATTGCACTAAAATTAAATACTGTTGTTTAATAGTCCATGATTATGACTGCCTGCTTCACCTGATGTCCAAATGTTTCTGTTTATTTTTCATCTTAAGATCAGTTTAAAAGCTTAACATATGTCACAAAAAAACAAAGGTCCCAGATTAGAGCTAGATTGTATAATGGGCAAGACAGCAGACTGACATGTATTTATATAAATACTACGCTGGATATTTCACCAGGAATATGTAGTTCCTTTTGTATATTTTACTTTGTAAATGTTATTTAAATGAAGATACACAGACCGACAGGAAGTAAAATTTTATTATTATTATTTTTAATATTTTTATTTTATGTTATTATTATTTCAAATTAAATCTAGTGCTCATTTAAGTGTTGGTAAAAGGGTGGGTCTTCAGTTTCAAGCTGGTTGCCAAGACAGAGAAGTCCTTTTGCATGTTTTAGTCTTGAGGGATGGTGGGTCATGTCAAGCTGCTCTAGAAGCTCAAAGAAAGCATAGTGCAGATCAGTGATAGGTGCATTTAGGTAGGTGGGAGCTGGCCCTTTATTTGTATGCAAGCAGTGTTTTGAAAGTGATACAGGTAGCTATAGGAAGCCAGTGAGGAAAACAGAAATTGGCTGATGTTGGAGAAGATTAAAACAGATTACAATAAGTAACTTAAGGCTAATAAGTACAAATCATCAAATAAAAAAACCATCATCTAAATAAAACAGAAGAGAAAAGCAGGACAAATAAAGCTCAGAGGAAAGAAGGACAGTCAGCTGCCAAACAGATCTTCCCTCAGCTGCCAAACAGATCTTCAGAAAAAGCCCAGACAAAATGTATAAGTTCAAGGTTATAGGGACAAGGTCAAAAGTCAAACAGAAAAACTGACAAGCCTGTGAACACCTACACACCATAGGAAGCCTGCATGCAAAATTTCAGAATGATAATAACATCAGTTCTTGAGAAATACCCCGGACAAAATTTATAATGTCAAGGTCATTTTGACAAGGTCAAAGATCAAACAGAGAAACTAACAAGCCAGTTCACACCCACACACCATAGGAAACCTGCATGCAGTGACAGTACCCCAACAGCCTAGGGGTAAAAACAGATTCAATTTCAGAGATATGACAGAGAGAGAGCGAGAGAGAGAGAGAGAGAGAGAGAGAGAGAGAGCGATGGTGGTATTGTGGTTTGCCTCATGTTACATGCTGTTCTGTATCTACTTTATATTTATGTTTTGTTGTTGTTACTTTTCATTCTCTGGTGATGGCCTATATATATAATTTAAAAAAAAATAATTAATTTAATTTTAAGTTCTTTTCGGGATTAAGGGTTGACAGAAGGATTGATGGGAATAATGGCACATTTATACACACAAATGCACAGAGGTGTGCTTATGATTTTAAACTAGCTTTAACAGCTTCCTGCTGCCTTAGCCATAGCTTGTGCTCTGGTGTGTGTGAATGCGAATATAGGTGGCATATCAAGATGATTCACTCAATTTAAGTTAATTTTCACATCATTTACATTATGCAGGTTTCGTCCACAGAGACAGGTCAATGCTCAATCAGACAGTACAGATATTAAAAATGAATGCAGTAATCTCATTTGATATTGTGCACTGCCAGAATATTATCTGCCATCATACATCAAATACTGGGAGAGAGTAAATTCAACTCTGAGTTTAAAAATTACTTCAGGGTTTACACCCTTTCCAAAAGGAAACATCTTAGGCTTGCCCCTAAAAATCTTTTGTATAACTGAACCATATTTGCATACTAACATGTTTAATCAGTGGCATAACTCAATTAAATTAACAGCTTTAGTTAGCTTTGAGTTTGTTTTTTTCGTGTGATAGAGTATTTCATGGAGAACATATTGACTACATTCATTCAGAGCATGCATCTGCTCTCAGAGATGCAAGAAGTGCAATTTTTCTCAAGGCTGAAGTCTCACTATTCGTAGACACATTCCTCTGCAAAATTATTGAACTGGCTACTCCTTTATTTTTGCTATACACTAAGTATCTTTCAGTTTTGAGATCAGATATTCAGTTTTCATTACCTCCAACAAGGAGGTTGTCTTTGTTAGAGTTGCTTTATTTGTCTGTCTGACTGTTTGTTAGCAACTTTACAGAAAAAGAGTGCCCAAGTAACAACTCCATTCAGTTTTGGTTTACAAGTTGTAACAAATGAGTTTTCAACTCCTTAACTAAAGACTACAGTGTTTCCACCAAAATTACAGTACACCATCTATGTAGGATCTATCACAAATATGTGTATTAATAGAATGGACAGTACAGAGGTGACCATAATAGAAATGAAAATGAGGAAAGAAATGAACAGCCTCCGAGTGCTTCTAGTTTCATAAAATTTTCATAAGATGTGTTAATCATGACATCTTTTGGTTGACAAACAACAGCAACAACAAGAACAGCAACAACAAAAATATCAGTATCTGCAGGCCATTCAAACAGTTTTAATATTCCACAAAAACCGAGAGACTCCACACAATTATCTGTCTGATCTATAACATACAAGCTCATTAGTCATCCATGGTAGTTAGTAGTGGTCAGTAGTGTCATGGCTTGGGCTTGCATGGCTGCTTATGGAAAGGGCCCACTAATCTTTATTGATGTTGTAAATTCCTCTGCCAAAGAGGTTATGCTTTTTTGTCAGCATTGGTTTTGTTTGTTTGTCTGTTTGTTTTCTGTTTGTTAGCCAACAAGTTGTGTTTAGTTTTGACTAAATGTTTTGGAGGGATGGAGATTTTTATGGTGATTCAGAGTTAAAGGATTCTTTACCTTTGTGAGATGGGACATTTTTTATTTTTTTTTTATGTGGCTGTATACTTTTTGTTATTTGTTTTACCTTGGTCTCGGTTTGTGTACTCTGAGCACTTCTAGTTCATGATGAATTCAGAAGTCTACAGAAATTTTGTCTGCCAACTCACAGGGAAATGCCTCCATTTCTATTTGTTTCTATGCTTTTGTTCACCTAAATTAGGAAGGGCTGCCAAAAAAGATACCAAGTTGCTTAACACATCATGATGTTTCATTTATTAATTAATTTGTCGAGCCACTTTATCCTTCTAGGTCCACAGGGAGGCTGAAGTCTTTCTCAGCAGCCTCTGAGCAAATGCATTGCAGGGCCAACACACACAACCATTCACATTCACACTTACACCTAGGGGCAATATGAAACTAGTATTTGGACTGTGGTAGAAAACCGGAGTACCAGGATACACCCATACAAGCACGGGGGAGAACTTGCAATCTCCACACAGAAGTGCCCTCACTGAGCCTGGAACTCAGACCTAGGACCTGCTTGCTGTGAGGACATTCTGACTACAATCCCACCACGCCGCCAATAAAGGCCTACGCAATATGACTATTTACACCAACTAGATACCTTTCTATAATAGCCAGAATTAAAATTATTTGCAGATTGTGTTGTCGTCACTCTTCTGTGAGTGACGAATTTGATCTTTATGTTGTATGTTTATGTAGCACCAGGTCCTGGAGAAACGTTGTTTCATGTCACTATGTACTGTGTCAGTAGTCTGTGGGTGAAATGACAATAAAGCTTCTTGAACTTGAACTTGAACTTAAACTTGACTATTTATTAATGAACTTATAGACTGGAATATTAGATTTTTTTTTTTCATTTTGCAACAGCCCTATCTGGAGGTAAATGTCAGAGAATGAAGCCTGACATCTGTTTTTCTCTTTTTCAGGTTGACTGCAGACAGCTGTGAGTGAAGATGAGGAGGGCCTTGTGGTTGGTGAGGTTGTTGGTGATAGGGATTGTCCTGCTGATGTCACTGCCTTACATCAGGGGTCAGGGAGCAGAAGGTAAGCCAGCGAATGTTTCAGCTTATCCTAGATCATGAACCTTACAGTATCTTAGGGCCCTCATTATATCTGTGTGAGGACAAGAAGGAAACAAACAGTGTAACTGCTATAATTTTCCATAATGGAATTATACTGGTATCATATAACATATGATGTATTAGTTTACAATTCTGTGAGGTAGTTGAAAGATTTAATAATGTTCATTTTTATTTCTTTTTTAGGTTCTATATTATTTCATCTTTTTATTCCAAGACTGATGGAAGCCTTTTAAAACTTTACCTAATATAAGAAATTCAGGTTTAGATAAGCACCTTATTAGATGTTTTTCCTCTCTTTATATAGACAAGTGTCATAAATGCTCAGTATCACTGTCAGGCTTGACTGCGTTTAACAGAGAACCTAGTGTTGTACTTGGATAAGGCTTTTGAAATGAGAAGATAATGATATATGAATTGCAATTCCAATCTTCCAAAGACAAAATGACAACTGAAATAAAAGGCCAGAAGTCTCTCTGTGCTGGTACAAGGAAATGAGCCGTAAATACAGTCATACAATTCTGGTTGGTAGGTGTGCATAAAATGGGTAGTGTTCTTTGGCTGACATTTTCTCTCGGCTCTCCTTGTTTGATCATACAGTCTGTATTGTTATTGATTTTAGATTGTTCGAAACAAGCAATTATTTCAAAGTGTGGGTGAGGGTGATTTTGACTTTTGGCTGTTTATGACAGTTTCTTTTTGTTTTATTGATGTCAGTAATGCACCTATTTCCTTTGCTCATTAAATTCTAGTGAAAGAGTCCTTGTTTGTTCTTATAAAATTATTACAAATGTACAACACACCATCCTTCAGTCTTAATCGTCTCTCACTGTGTCTATTTGCTTGCATAATTGTTTCCTTCTTGACTCACAAATGCAAAACAAATAAATTAATCAACAGTATAAATTAAAATTTGGATTAACTGATAAGATATTTATTTATTTACACTGACCACCACTGCTAGTGCAAGAACATTGTGGGTCCTGTCTTACACCTGGCACAAAGCTACCTCAATCATTACACAGGTGTCTTTACTAGTTTATGACCACCACAGTTGTCATTTACCTATTAAGGGGTTATGTTTTTTTAATAGCTAATGCATTTGCATCCATCTGAGCTTCCATGGATTTGCTGGTCTTGAAATGAGACTCATTGTTGATTGAAACGATTGTGAGATTCTACTCTGTAAAAATAGATGTGATGAGTGTTTAGGGCAACTTTATGATGTTTATATTATCTGCTTTATTTAAGCAAAAAAAGCTAATAAAATAAGCTAAATATATTTATATAGAGCAAGACATAGTGCATCACAGTTTAAGTGTTCCTCAAAATGATAGCTCAATAATAACCTCTTTGAGAAGTAAAGCAGCCTTCACATTATATTGAACATACATTGCATCACATTACATTGAATTAAAGAAACGAACATGAATGAATTACAAAAGTACAAAATACACAAACACTCACAAAATCAGTGCACATGCATTAACTGGCGTGCAGCCTGTTTCAGTTCCTCCTGCCCTTCTCGTACTTTTAACTCTTTTTTTTTTTACTTGCTTTAACTTTTTTCTTGTACTAATTATTATAAGTAGCTGCCCTCTCAGTATGTGGGTTGAGCGAGTTTTTGTACTTTTTATCGCGGTTGGACTAGGGAATTTTCCAATTTCATCCTAGTGGCTGTTTATGTTCCTCCTTCTGCCAACCCCACAGCTGCATGTGACACTGTTCATGCTACCATTGCCTGGTTACAGACTCAGCACCCGAGTACATTCTACACTGTCAAACTTTGTGCAGTACGTGGACTGTCCCACCAGAGAGGAGGGAACTTTGGACCTGCTGTTTGCAAATAATTATGGATGCATACAGTTCCTCCCCCCTCCCCCCACTGGGGAGATCAGACCACAACCTCATTCACCTTTCCCCCTGTTGTGAAGAGGCAGTCTGTGACTATAAGGACTGTTAGGAGATTGTTGGAGCAGGCCTTGGAGGAACTACAGGGCTGTTTTGAGGTGACAGACTGGCAAGCACTCTGTGAGCCCCATGGTGAGGACATTGGTGGGC
>JBCNYH010000027.1:33888314-33902106 GCA_039654325.1 Tandanus tandanus | reverse complement strand
TATGTATGTATGTATGTATGTATGTATGTATGTATGTATGTATGTATGTATGTATGTATGTATGTATGTATGTACGTGTGTGTGTGTGTGTGTGTGTGTGTTTGTGTGTGTCAAAGATGTTACTAATGTCTATATAAACAGATACAGAATGAATCCTGTCACTGAGTAAAATGTACAGTTTTATCAATATGATAAACAGTAGAATATAAATGTAGTGCAAAATGCAAATGTATAACAGTGAATGTTGTTGCTATATGGAGGAGTTGTACAGTTTAATGGCCACAGGTAGGAATGATGTACTGTGTCGTTCAGTGGTACATTTAGGTGGTACCAGTCTCCCACTGAACGTGCTCCTGTGACTGATCATCAGGTTGCGAAGCGGGTGGGAGGTATTGTTGAATTTTGTCTTATTTTGGACAGCATTCGCCTCTCTGACACTACTGTCAGAGAGCCCAGCTCCATCCCCACAACGTTACTGGCCTTGCGGATCAGTTTGTTCAGTCTGTTGCCACAGCATGCAACAGCATACAGGATGGCTCTGGCCACAACAGACTCATAAAACATTCTGAGCAGTATTCAGCAGATGTTAAATGACCTTAACCACCTCAAAAAATAAAGACCGCTCTGGCCCTTCTTGTAAAGTGCGGTAATGTTCTTAACCCAGTCCAGTTTATTGTCAATATGAACTCCAAGGTATTTGTAATCCTCCACATTTCCACATTGAAACCCTGGATGGAATCAGGGGCCGCTGGTGTTTTGGATCTCCTGAAATACACAATCAGTTCCTTGGTCTTTGTCACATTAAGCTGCAGATGATTCTGCTCACACCATGTGACGAAGGAATCCACAGCATCCCGATATTCCGTCTCATCACCTCCACTGATACATCCAATTACAGCAGAGTCATCAGAAAACTTCTGAAGATGGCAGGTCTCTGTGCAGTAGCTGAAGTCAGTTCTGTAGAGGGTGAAGAGAAAAGGGGAGAGGACAGTCCCTTGTGGTGCTCCGGTGTTGCTGACCATTGTGTCCGACACGCAGTGCTGCAGGCGCACATGCTGTGGTTTCCGGTCAAGTAGTCCACAATCCAGGACACAAGAGAGGCATCCACCTGCATCGCTGTAAGCTTCTCATCCAGGAGGGTCAGCCTGATGGTGTTGAATGCACTGGAAAAGTAAAAAAACATGACCCTCATAGTGCTTAATGGCTGGTCCAGGTGGGTGTAGACATGGTTTAGCAGATAGATGATGGCGTCCTCGACTCCGAGACGAGGCTGGTAAGCGACCTGAAGGGGGTTTATATGTGGTCTAACCATGGATCGCAGTTGATCCAGTATGAGTCTCTCGAGGTTCTTCATGACCGGTGAAGTCAGTGCCTGTAATCATGGGGGCCACTGGGACGTGGGCTGTTTGGTACAGGAACGAGGCATGAGGTCTTCCACCACACTGGGACTCTCTGTAGACTCAGGCTCATCGTCAAGATGTAATGTAAGACTCCACAGAACTGGGGGTCACAGGCTTTAAGGACATGGGGGCTCACCACATGCACATAGCATGGGGAAAGATGAATTAAGTTGTGGTCTGATCTCCCCAGTGGGGGGAGACGGGAGGATCTGTAGGCATCCTTAGTATTTGCATACAGCAAGTCTAAAGTTCTCTTCTCTCTGGTGGTACAGTCCATGTACTGCACAAAGTTTGTCAGTGTAGTGTCCATGGTGACATGGTTGAAGTCACCCAAGATGTCAATGAAAGCACTCGGGTGCAGGGTCTGTAAACGGGCTATGGTAGCATGAACAGTGTCACATAAGTGAGCAGAAGTGGGGTTGGCAGAAGGAGGAACATAAACAGCCACAAAGATGAAATTGTAAAATTCCCTAAGCAAATAATATGGTCTGAGTCCAACAGCACACAGTTCAATGTCCGGTCCACAACTGCGCTCTTTGATGGTCATGTGGGCGGGGTTACACCACCGGTTATTGACAAGAACGACGAGCCCCCCTCCTTTCTGCTTACCTTACTTAAAGAAGCAATACAATCGCCGTTCTTTAGGTTAATTGAATATCTGGACAATCAGCATTTGTGGGTTTGATGATAGACTCAAATTGGACAGAAAAAAAGAACTTTCTTCTTAAATTCATCAGTCTATATTTGCTCTTATAAATTAAGGCTATTCCATACAAGAAACTGACAAGAATCTCAAGATCTCATCCAATGGTGTGTACTAATCCCTTCACAGAACAGCGCAAACTGGCTCTACGAAGGATAGAAAGAGTAGTCTGAGGCCCTGATGCAAAACTTAGCAAGAGGACAAGTGTATTAGAGTTTCCAATTTGAGAAACAGATGCCTGATAGGTCCTCAATTGACAGCTTCATTAAATAGTTTCTCTAAAACACCAGTCTCAACTTCTTGCAGTGAAGAGGTGACTCCTGGAGTTATATTTGAGAGCCATATTTGAGACTGATCAGTAAAAGGAAAAGATTAAAATAGGCAACAGAACACAGATATTGGACAGAAGACAATTGGGGGAAAAGTGCTATAGACAGATGAATCTAAGTTTAAGATTTGGATCACAAATAATAACATTTGTAAGATGCAATATAAAGGAAAAGATGTTTACTTGTACTTGACACCATCTTTCCAACATGATGGGGGAAATGTGATGGTCTGGGGGTGCTTTAGTGATGGTAAAAATGGGAGAGTTGTACAGGGTAAAAGGAATCTTGGACAAGAAGGATATACCTCTATTTTGCAACGCCATTCCAAACACTGGACGGCGCTTGTTTGGAGCCTCTTTCCTCCTAAAACAGCACAATGACCCAAAACACTCAAGACTGTGTGAAGACTATTTCGAGAAAAAGCAGTCAGCTGGTCTCCAAATGAATTAATGATCGTGCTTTGTTGAAATAACTAGCCTAATATATTGTCCAAAATGTCCCACATTAATCTAATTCACATAACTTGCTATATTAATAGAAATCCTCCTTTTGTGTCTCTATCTGTGTGTATCATCAACAGGTTTTAAAAAGTTTCAATTTAAATGAAAGCTTTTTATACTGCTAGCAGTCACTGCAGTGGCTCACACCTCACTGCTTGCGACAACAACTTGTTTAGAGGACTTTGGCCTATTTGTAGTTCCTTTTAATAGTTTTGGTAATTATGATATTTTTGTCACATTTTGAGAAGCCATGCATTGTGTTTTCATGTTTAGAGTTTATTATGCTTAATATTTCCATGTTTAGAGTTTTGGTCATGTTTGGAGGATTTTTATCATTGTGTAAAGACTTCCTCATATTTAGAGTTTAATTATTTAGAGCTTAGGCAATGTTCAGACAATGCCATGTTCTATTTAGCCTATGCTTGTTTGGACTTTTGCTAATTTTGGACTTTGTTGTTTAGACTTCATCATGTTTTAACATTGTTGTGTTTGATTTTGTCATGTTTGGTCTATGCCAAGGTTGGCCTATGCCATATTTGGAGAGGTTCTTTTTGTCATATTTAGGGTTATCATTATGTTTAGAGTTTTTCATGTCCAGTATTCTTCATGTTTATTATTTTTCATGTTTAGAGATTTTCTTTGTTCCATATGGTCAAAACCTCCATAGGTTGGTATTGTGGGCACTCCTGTGAGTAAGTGACCTTAGGAAATGGTTCTGTCACACTTGCGTGCCACAAAAATCTACTTGCTTGAATTGTGTTTCCCAGTGTGTATGATGGTGCACCTGAAACGTGTCACCTGCATAATCAGGAAGTGGATTTAAGCTGTTGCCCGTGCCTCGCCCTCCATGGGAGTGATATGCAATCAACAAGATGTCATGGGTTGTGCCTCGTTCTCTTTTGTTTTTTAGTCCCTTTTCTGTTCCATGTCATGCTCTTTTATCTTTGTTTTGCCTTGTGTTAATTGTGTTACTGGGTTCCATGTCAAATCGCTCCCTCAGGACCTACCATGCAATTTTAGTTCTTTGCCTGACTGCTTATCTCTTGTGTTTCCATCCATAATAAACTACTTATCTTGCTTATCCTGTCTCCATGTCCATCCGTGACACGTACAGAAAGTAATGTTATGAAACTGATTTTTATAGTCCTTTAGGTCTACAAATTGATTTGAAACTCATTGGTTTATTTATTCATTTATTTATTTATTTATTTATTTATTTATCACTTGTTGAAAAATAGACATGACACAAAAAAAATTCTACAGTGTTTTCCGATGTGCACCAAGGTTCTCCAATTTACTCAAATGAAATGTTGGAATATGATTGGAAGTAATTGGAATCATGATCGGTATCATGTAAGCAAACCTTAAAGAACACCTCAGAAACACGTCGTTGCTCGTAGCTAATATATTTTGTTATAAAATCTTATTGTAAATAATTTGTAAATATTTATAATTTGTAATTTCTGTTTTATTATTTGTATTTTTTTTTCGGTAATATGTTGATAAGTATGGCTTGCTATTTTTTTCAGAGAAATTAAGATAGCTTAGCTAGCAGCTTAACCATGATGAGACTATGAGGAGAGACGGTGAACAGGAGGCAGAGCAATGCACAAGATCAATTCAGTCTGAAAGTCTGAACAAAAACAAGTCCTTTCAGCTCTCTTGCTAAAGAGGACTTGGTGACAGGCGATGCCATATACAATGTTTATACTTTATTTTAGCTGGTATGGGAGAGATTATGCTCTCCTTAAGTCTCAGTTAATTTAATCTTTCTTTCTCTACCTTTTTAATTCAAGCATAGTTACATTTCACTCAGCAGCATGCAATATAATAAAGAGTGATTTAATATTGAGGCAAAATTGCATATGCTGATGATGCATTACTTCTGCATGACTAATGTCACTGTGCATCAGTTTGTCAGAGTATGATTTTCCGACTTAGTGTTGCTGTAGATGACACAAATACAGCTCAGCACCAGTGATTGGCCAGTGCTGTCTGCTGTGTGGATAAATCTCGATCTAGTAGAGAAACCTTATCTTGATTAAAGTGATTGCTGATTGGCATAATGCTGGTATGCTTTGTTTATTGATGATAGATGATTTGAAAAATAGAAAGAGTGTTAAAGTAATATACACTGCTTACATTTTTCTTTTCTCCATTAGACCTTAAATTGTTTCCTGGTTCTGCTACACTGTCAAAAATGAACAACCCCCCAAACACACACACACACACACACACACACACACACACACACACACACACACACACACAGACTCATGGAAGAATCCAGTGCTGCACACTGGTAGCTGAAAAGCACTTCTTGACTTGTGGGTGTGATCAACTGGGAGAAATGTTTAAAATTTGCAGGGACAGATATGTACCATGATCAGGGTTGCATGATTCCACTTTCTTTGTGCAGATCTAAAGGCCCAAAGGGACTTGTAAAAATACTCCATTTTGCATTGTTTTAAATCTTTGAAGTTATTACATGAATGTCAGAGTTTCTTAGTAACTGGTATGCCCTTGTTTTATTTTGAATGTGTAAATGACACTGTGCCTCGAGCTGACTTGGACTCCAGAATTCATTCATTCATCCATTTTCTGAACCACTTAATACTAATTAGGGTTGCGGGGAGGCTGGCGCCCATCTCAGCTGACTCTGGGCGAGGACAGAGTTCACTCTGGACAGCTTGCTAGGTCATCGCAGGGCAGAAACATGCTGACGGCAACCCAATGGCCTACTCTTTATGAACGACAGCAATGGTTCTTTTACATGCCTCTCACCACAGACAGTAAAAGACATGGCTGGCCTTTAATAACCCAGTTAGCAGCATTGGGGGGATGGCAGTGACATCTCGGTGATAGTGGGGCCTGAAATCCCGATCTTCGGATCAGTAAGCTAGCACCCTACCATCGGTCCATCACTGTCCGGACTCCAGCAAAATCCTATGATTTAAAAATCTATATTATCTATGATCCATTTTAAATTAAATCCATTGGAATATCATCTGAACACAGGCTTCAGTACAGGTAAAAATGCATGAGGAAAATCTGGGCTTTAGTACAAAGCAGTTAGTCAATATCACACAAGTGCACTTTGTTTTAAATATTTCTCAATTCCAAAACCTTCTGTTTAATTCCATTTTTCTGTGTGACTCTTGGACCTCAATGTAAGCTATTAAGTACCTATTTTTTCTTCATGCACTGCAGTATGTAGGCCATGTGAATAGCACCTGGAGTGTAATTGTATGAGCAGACATGCTTTGCATGTTTTGATAATTGTGCAGAGCAATGCACCTCCACCTTTCCTGAATTGCAAGGCATTATCATAATTGAGAGTAGGTGCTGAGCATGAAATTGCTCTGCTGCTTCAGCGTTTGTGTGACTCAGTATCTTCAGTGAGAGAATTAAACACCTCTCTTCCTCTTTCCTTACTTCGGAAAACAGTGCAGTCCAACCAGGAAGGCCTTAAAGACAGTTTGTACATGGCTCACAAAGAAAACAGACTTTTACCACTTATGATTATCAATATTGTGATTACTCTGATTATACAGACAGATCCAACTGGATATGCACTGCACAGTCAGTGTGGCAATGCCTACGTAAATAATGCAGTCTGCAGAATATTAGATACTAACTGATATTGATTTTCAGTCTGCTCTGTCATTCATTGGTTTATAAAAAGGATGTTCCTCTTCTCATTCTAAATCTTTGGATTCACTTAAGTGGTCATAACATATTTGGACCACAACAAAATCTACTTAGTTTAATGGCATATGGGCTTTTATACTCAGAAAAAAAAAAGTTTTCACAAGGGTTCTTTGTTAAAGGGAATAGCCAGGATAAATATGATGAAATATAGTCTCTCTTTGTCTCTATATTATTAAACACTGGATTTTATCTAGTAAAGAAATGACAACAGACAATCTTACATCACTTAAAAAAATAAAGTTTATTTAGTTAATTGAAATGTTTTTACTTCTGTGCTGTCTGGCGTCCATCCCCACTCACGCTGTCTGGAACAGAACGGAGCCTGCATGGGAAAAGACAAATTCAGGGATTGCCCTCGCCTGATCTAAAATTTAAAATCTAGTTGAAATTCTTCTGGGTCAAAAGCACTCAAAAACATTCTTTATGAAATCCATTTTATGCTGTTTTTTTATACAATATGTAAAATATTTACAAATATGTACAACATATTTTCTTAAACTTATGACCATTTACTGCACATGAAATATTTTTCTTTTAAAAATTATTTGAAAGCTTTCATTACATTACTTTTGAAATCATATTTAAATTTGCAAAAAGGAATTATATTATGAATTATATATTAATTAATTAATTCATTCATTCATTTTCTAAGCTGCTTAATCCTAATTAAGGTTGCAGGGAGGCAGGCGCCCATCTCAGTCGACTCTGGGAGAAGGCGGGGTACACCCTGGACAGCTCGCCAGGCCATCGCAGGAGAAGCATGTATATATGTGACAGAGCACAGCAGGCGGAACAGAACAGAATGGGAATAAACTGCTGTAGTTCTTTTTTGTTAACTTTTAGCTTGGCAACTTTCTTCTTATGGAACTGTCCATACAACATGTGCTCGAGCAGGTGCAAGAGGAATCAGCTCACATGTTGAATGTGCTCAGATAATGAGTATGAGTACACTAAGATGTTATCTAGATAAACGATCACAACATGTCCTAAAAGATTTAGTTCACAAAATTTTGGAAAACTGACAGCACTTTCATGAGCCCATATAGCATGACTCTATACATATGAGGTGATGCTGAAGGCTGTTTTCCACTCGATGCCTGCGCAAATACGAATGAGGCTATATACACTTGTTTGGTTGAGATTGGTATAATTGGTCATCCCATGGAATTGTTCAATGGATGAGGGGATCAAATGAAGTGGATGGTGATACCTCACTTAGACTAGAGGCCCCAGTAATCTATACAGGGCCAGAGTCTGCCATCTATAACAGAGGAATTACCTAAGAGAAGCTGCTTAGGTAGGTGGTAGGTATTCCGCCCCTGCTCAAGACTGCCATTGCCCAGTTCTGAGCCTGGAGAGGAGCTGGATGACTGTGAAGATACATTGCTGTGCTGAGAGCCATTGGTTCAGTTGAGTGCTGGGATCTGCTGGCATGCCCACTTCTGCTGTTTCAGATTGGGTCTGTTCATAAGGAGACATCTTATGGGATCTGATTGACTGTGAAAAAGGCCACATTGCGATGATTAAACGACTGGATCTATTCATGTTCAAAACAACAGGTCAGTGCAGTATGCAGTGTTTCTGGTAGGCAGTAGTAAATAACTACCTAAGGTGGTCCATTGAAGGAAAACCAGTGAACGGGCAAAAATGCCTGCGGCTCATTGATTCGTGTGGGGGCAAAAGCTAGTACGTCTGGTCTGATCCCACAGAAGAGCTGGTTGCACAGGCTGCTCAAATTGGCTATGATAGAAAGCTGTCAGAGAACAGAGTGTATTGCAGCTTGCTGCATATGGTGCATATCTTGCTGCAGACCAGTCAGAGGGGTTTAATGTTATGGCTGTTCATTGTATATTTCTTTGTTAATTAATGAAATATTGTAAACATTAACACATTTCTGAACTATAGATAGGTTTCTTTGCCTCATCATCACAGAGATGCATGCACACTCAGGAGGTAGAGAGCAGCACTCTCCCTGGCTTGAAACAGAGATAACTAAGAGAAAGCACAGTGTGTTGTTCATATCAGTGATGATTAAGCTTAGTAATATTGGTTTGGTTCAGTAGGTTATAGCATAACGAACTGGCCAGCTAAATGTTCTGTCTACTTAGCTAATGGTAACATTGTCTATCATAAGTTTAAAAATGTTGCTAATGTTCCCTTCAAGGGCTTGTCTTAAAATGCTACTTTTGCATTTGGAATTTCTAATTACATCTTGTTACACACTTTAGCCCATTTATGGATAAAAACCTACCACAAATGAGGAAGCAACATTAAAAAATAGACACCCTGTGTACAACCCTGTCAAATTGCATTAATTTAATTGAATATAATAATTCAAGAATAATAACTGTGAATGCAGGTTCAGCAATCACTATCACTGTATAATTTTCTGTTTATGAAAGGTACTTTTTTAAGCCTTGTGATACATTTAACATGCAACACGGTATGAAATAAATGTATTCTTACCATCTGTTGATACCTTACATTAAGCCATGCTTGTTGTTGCCAACCCAGCAGCCCACATATCATAAATTTGAGTTTTCCACTGTTAATCATGTCTTTGTTTGACCATTCATATGCTTGGAACTCAGAATTGATATTTCCAGTACTACGTGAAGGTCACAAATACACTAGCATGACTTCAAAAGTTAAGCTGCGTGACTAAAGAGCTTTCTTGTTTCAGGCTAAAAATCATATGGAAAAGTGCTCTCAAACAACTTTCTTGTTTAATGAAAACCTAGTAAGTTATTCAAGTAGAGCTTTGAGAAAATTATGAAAACCGGAATTCATCTCTCAATAAGCATACACTTTACAAACCAACAAACCTGTTTTGTATCAAGTTTCTGTGACAGTTTTTGGCCGGGTGACCATTCACATCAGGTTATAGCTGGACTTACTGTCTTTTTTACTAAAGGGAACTGCATCTGGTGCCAAGCAATAATTTTCAAGAGCCTAGTAAATAAGCTAAATATCTTTTTCTTAACACAATTTTGATTTTGGGGCACTTGTACTTAATTGTCACTCTTCTCACGGGCACACATATTGACATTTACTCCTTTATAGATTTACTTTGTTTAGTTTTGTCCTCAGCATCTGTATAATAATAATAATAATAATAATAATAATAATAATAATAATAATAATAATAATAAAAAGGTCCAGAATGACAAATTTGATTGGTTTAGAGACTTGTTAAGTTTTGCTAACCAACCCTCAACAGATTGCTGAAAACAAGACCTTATAGGTTTTACCATGACAAAATCTTGCTGAATATGCAGTACTTTTTTAAATGCACTTAATATAAAAGGATGAATCCTAAATATTGGAGCATAAGGTAAAATATATACATGATAAGAATAATCATTTGTTTATTATCAGAAGTTACAGATTGTATGTTTGATCATCATCATTTTATTTAAATTGTGTTTTGCTGAAAATTGTCTTTTCAGCTCACTCCTGTTGGCACCACCATCTTCACTGGTTTCTCAGGGAACAATGGAGCCACTGACATTGATGATGGACCAAATGGCCAAATTGAATATGGTATCCAGTACAACCCGAATGACCCGGTAGAGTGCAGTTCAAATACTTAAATGTTTATTTTACTTTTTTCTTTATTTATTTTTTTGTATTATGTACAGCAACATTTATGAATTTTTTGTTGCTCTTGCAAAATCTCTTTTTTTCCCCCTCTTGCTTTCTTCTCTTGCTCCTCTCTTCTTTCTTAATCTGATGTCTTTTTTCTCTCAGTTGTCAAACAGGACTGTTCAGGTATCTAACACACTCTCTGGCAGCATTGTGCTTGCTGAGAGATTGAACTATGAAGAAAGGACACGCTACTTAATCATAGTACAGGCCAATGTAAGTGCTTTTACAATTATGATTGTGTTATCATGTTCCTCTTAGGCAGCATATTTTCATGGAGCATGCATTGTTAGAAATGCAGGGAACGTGTCACTGCATTTCTTTTAAGGTGCCTTATAGCTGTTTACTGGCTAATATTTTGCATAAGTAGCCTTTTTTTTAGTGTGTTTCAGATTTAGTGCATAATTAGTGTTGAAATATTCTACTGCTACACAACAGCATTTTGACACTTATCATAAAACATGAAGTCAGCTTTGTTCGACAACAAAGATGGAACATGCACATCATCTAGAAACTCCTGGCTTGAGGCAAAACTTCAGCACTGCTATGCTCCATTCTGCTTTTTCTTTGCCCTTAGTATGACTGCAGTATTCATTTTGATTTTACACCAGAGTAGTTGAATAAATGCCTAGGCATGCCTTCATAAAGTCAGGCAACCTGAAATTCTGCCTAATCAGTGTGGCTGCTCCATAAAGCTTATATCCAATGAGCACACAACAGTAATTCTACCAGAAGAAGATTATTATGATCTTCCAGGCATACGGATATTGCCATAATTTAGTAATTTATTAACACTGGGCCTCATTCACCAATCATTCTTATGAAAAAACTCATTCTTAATTCTCCCTTACACACTTTTCTTGAATTTACCAATATTTTTTTATCTGGAATTTGTTCTTAGCTATGAACAGAATCTGTGACCACTAAAGAGCACTCTTACACACATATTGGTGCCGAAGAGATGTTGCTAAATCGCTAATATTTCCCTTCTTTTCACATTTTCTTCAATTTCCCCGATCCATAACCTTTTAAATTATTATTTTCATCATGTTATAAAACATCATGCAAATAAATATCACTTCATGAAATATCATCTTCATCGAAAACCATGGTTTATTTAATAATTAATTAAGTGATTTACAGGGTGATTGTAGACCAATTCTTTTAAGACTGACAAAGTATTGGCATATTTACTTTTAGTAAAATAAATTACAGCTGGTGCACATAGGAGAGAATGCAACTTTGAGTCCCACACAGATTTATTTGCACCTATTAATATTTTATAAAACGGTTTCATCTACCAAGAGCTGTCCTCATGGCGCTGTGTGGCACTGTGGGCCCATACCCGAAGCTCCAACCCAGTACCACCACGGAGACCGGGTGGGTATATTACAGGTATCTCTCAGACACCCCAGGCTCCACTCCAGCCTCTCCACAACCCTAGTAGTAGTTAACAAGTGAAATTGTGCCCAGTGTTGTTGGTGTTTATGTTAGTGTTTAAGCAATTCGTTCTTGTTTGTCCATCCAAGGGAAAGGGACAAAGGGCATGAGTGAAGGTTCTGCTGCTGGGTTCTGAATCTCAGGTTTCAAGTTTCGATTCACTTGTTGACCTGGACAAGCAATCTAAAAATAACATTAACATTTTGAAACCGTCATTGTGATCACTTGTTTCTGATGTTTTACTTATTTAGCCTTACAATATTTGGTTATTGCTTCAAAAGCAAATATCTTAAGGTAAAGTACAAGCTAAGCATTTTATAGTGGATCACCAAAAGAGCAGAAGGGCCACTGTCTTGCAGCCACTGCTTTTCTTTTAAAAACAAAGTGTAATTGTATTAAACCTGAATTAAACAAAGCATTATCTTCTGATTCTCTGTCAGGACATGACATTGATGCTGCAGGCACAAGGCACAAGTTGGTATCCATGTGCTCCATCAATGGCACACCTGAGATGTGTTGGTCTAGCTCTGACAACTCAGAGCCAGCCACCCACCTCTAGTGGCCAGCATCTCACACCTGTGTTTAGCAATTTTTTTTTTCTTGACCTCTGATTTCAGGTCAAAAATTTAGTAATGCGCATTCTCTGGGCAATCATTGCGTGCTTGGCTTCACTTATATCCTCTATTTATGCTACTGAATATAAAATTCTTCCTTCTCTTAGATTCTGGATCGTCGGTCTTCATGAATATCTGTGCACGCACACGACCCTGTGTCCTTTTATGGGGCTTTAGGGGGCATTCCCCTATGCTAACTAGAGCAACTGGCACATTCTGTAAATTTATGAAGACAAAGGAAGTCACCATTCTAAGAGAACAGCTTCTAACAAATCCGAGATTTAAGAACATCCGACAAAGTTTTCTTATGAATTTTCTTAAGATCAAATTTATGAAAACACTCTTATTATGAATTTTTTATTATCATGCTTTTACAAAGCAAATTGTATCTTCACATTGTATAAGGCCAAGATTAGTTCTCTTAATCTATTAATAATAATAATAAAAAGCTTAATAATAATAATACCCTGCCTTTGGAACCAGATGTCCAATAAGCACATATATGTGTCATACTTTTGGCCATTGACTGCCAGGGATCTTTAACAGGTTTTGGTCCATTACATACGCTATATAACATTCTGAGAAGGTTATTATTGTACCACAAAGTTTTCATAGCATCTTATTCTTACTACAAGTTCAACTTTTATTCCTGTCTCAATGAATAATAATTATTTTGGTTTGACAAATTTATGAATGGTCAGTGTACTAGCTCCCTTGTTTCTGTCGATGCCTTGGTGTAACGAATCTTCTGCTCAGATCCATTTTTTGGGGAATATTAAATATATATCATGTATATTGGGGTATAGTAAATATATTTAGAGGTAATGCTTACTCAGTATTGCCTTCACACACACACACACACACACACACACACACACACACACACACACACACACACACACACACACACACACACACACGTATACGGCACCAATGGTGTGCTGCACTAATCAGGTACTTATTCCTTCACTATTACACCATTATTAAAAATTATTACCAGCTGGGGTTGATCTCATCACTAATACCCTACAGTTTACTGTGTACTTTTTCTTTCACACAAAAGCTTCTTACTTTTCAGCAAATTCTATATAATTTTCTAAAATTTTATTATTTTATTTTTTTTTTACCTTTATTAGGGCTCATTTAAAAGACAATAAATTCCCAAAATGTAAGTGTCTGGCACAGTTTCAGAATTATTTTTAAAGAAAAATCATACTTTTATCATGTTCAGGTCATTTCAGCCTCAGGTCAAATCAACATAATGATTTTTCCCATCTATTTTTAACCCTGCCTCTTAATTTCATACACAGCAGTACCCACTTGCACACAGTTTCAGTCAGGTGGAATCCCAAAAATGTAAAGTGAAAAGTGATCTAGGTGTGTGTATGTGTGTGTGTGTGTGTGTGTGTGTGTGTGTGTGTGTGTGTGTGTGTGTGTGTGTGTGTGTGTG
>JBCNYH010000027.1:33841720-33864212 GCA_039654325.1 Tandanus tandanus | reverse complement strand
AACTCTAAGTCCAAATGTGCTTTACAGTCCTTTCAGAAGGGACCACAAGGGGAGGGAACACACACACACACACACACACACACACACACACACACTTTTGGTCCAAGTCTTCAATGTGTATTTACCTCAACACTTAGGGTATTATAGGAGAAACTACTAACTGTATAATAAGCTACAGGCTATCCTACAGGCTAGACCATAGACAAAAAGTAATTACAAATCAGACTTGTAGCATATTGATTGCTGAAAACCAAATTAACTTCCATTAGTTTAGCTCACTTACTCAATTGACCCTTAGCCATGAGGTTCCTCTGGCCCTGGTCATCTCTTCCAGTTAATTTTAGGAAGTTGGGAAAAAGTTTCCAAGGCTGCAGGGTTGATGAGGGCCTGAATGTCTTTGTGGAAGGTGATACACAGTTTAGTCACAGTCTCATCTCAAGACTCATGGAGTAAGTGGCATTCTGAATTACCAATTGGGAAATGTAGGCATTCAATTACTGTTGATGTGGTGGGGAATATGCTGCTCCAATAGCACCAAATTTCTCTATGCACTGGTTGTTCTGCTTCTGGACAGGTCAATTTAGTGTCTTTTCCCCTTATTGGCTTTCCTTTGTCAATCTGCCACATTTCTTTTGATACTGCTGTAGGATTTAAAAAAAACAAGTTCCTGAACGCCCACATGCTCTGTTGTTTTTCACAGTAAGTGGGCTCAATGTATTACATTGAATGTATGAAAAAAAAAAAAAAAAAACATATGCTAATGCACACATTAGGAATGCTAATGGATTCTGTCTATAAATTACTCCAGCACAAAAGCCAAATGTGTCATGATTTGAAGCTTTAAGACTTAAGTCATCAAAAAAATAGCAGTTACAGTTATAGAGCCATTTTCTGAATGTCCTCATTTGAAACTCCCTAGGATCCATAAACTAAATGAATCCAGCTTTCGACCAGTCATCACAATCATACTAGTGTCTTCCTAGCAACAGATGAGTTCTATTTACACTGAGCTATGTCTGTTTTGAGGCTTCTCATTTGTTTACCACTGAATGGGGAATCCTTCTGGGATTCCGTAAGTAGGGACAGTATTCTAGTACTGTATATGAATAATAGGGAAATACCCTGAGCAATCACAAATGTGGTTTGCAAATTGGCAAAATAAGTGTAATTTTTTTTTCATTGCTTTACAACAACTTGGACATGGAACCCTTTCCTAAACAAGCATTTTAGCAAGAATAGATTCTGTTTATGGATATTTGAACATGGCCATGTCGAAGATTTTGCTTTATGTGATGTATTTTAGGTGATATCACATTTTTGTCCAGGTAAGCCATCTTCAACTTACTTTGGCTCTTACTCAAAACACTACCTTGTGACTTAATCTGTATTATGCTGGAGTGGGTCACATTTTAAAGGATATGTCCAGCATCCGAATTATTAGCAACAAGAAAGTTGTGGGTGGTGGATGCATCCTAATTAACTGTTGGTGTCCACTTCTACTTGTTTTAAATCCTTAAATGCTTCAGCTGGTTCATTGATTCATTATCTCATTCAGCTGACATGTTGTTTCAAAGCAACTTTCAGCTGTGACAGGATACATCAGAGCAGTTGATGATTAAGAATCTAACTTAAGAACCTAACAACAAAAGTTTGACTACACTGGGATTTGAACTTGATCACAAAACCTTAGCCAATGAGCCACCACATCACACCCAGGCTGGCAAAGTTTCCTCAATAGTGCATTTTTATTCATCAAAAGAATCTGAATTAATTTGTTTCCTTCTCAATGAGCAAATTAAGCAGACATTTTGAAAAATGCATGGAGCTTCTCTTTAATGAAAAGCCATTATCATGAATCTAATCATGGGGAAGACTGTATTTAATGTTCCAATGAGAACAAAAATAATGATTACAAACAGGTGTTTGTTGTTCTTCTACCCATGGACAAAGACTGGCAGTATGAGTAATTTCTAATGGCAATTGTGTGTTCTGAGTGCTATAATCTCAGATATGTAATCGTAATGGTCTTTTATTCACTGCAACATTTCTCAGATGAGGAAAGATAATGAGATATGATCATCTTTCTGAAAGTCCCCTCCCACTTATAGATGCTACATTTTTCTCTCAGTTTGAACACTGAACCTTCTTGAAACTGCTCAATTTGTCTAGTTGTCTAAAACACTGAACATGTGTAAACTCTATTTTACTTCCTCAGCTGCTCTTTTTTCTTTCTTCTTACTTTTTCTGATTAATGAGTGTGGTCAGGTCATCTACAGGAGACTGATGAACTTATCTGATTTAATTAATTTGCAGATATTTAGCAAATAAAGTAGGCATGTTAATACACACATCACCACTGTAGCCAAATTACACCCTTACTATAGTTGTTTTTTGGCTACAAGGAATTGTGTAATTTAATATTTTCCCATTAATAGTATGTGTGCCTTTATGCATGCGAGTGAGGGGGAGAGATTTTTAAAAAGGATGAAAAAGTTGATTTTCAACATTTACTGTCCTTCAGAGCTTTTTTTTCTCATTTGAAGAGTAAAGACCCACAGGTGAAGATAACGCTGAGCAACTACAACACCATCTTTTCAATTACCCCTGCTGGAATCACACGTTACCTTCTACTGCTCAGACCTGTGGACAGAGAGATGCAGACAAACTACACCTTCATGGTATGAACCATCCCACCCAAAACACACACACAAGCTTTTAATGAGTGAAATTAGGTGATACTGTGCTGTAACAGCTGTATTTCCCTTTTAGTCTCCGGCTATTAGGATTTGTTGCAGCTTTGAAAACATCAATATCTCAGCATTTAAGCCACAAATCAGCATGACATCCCATGGTCGAAGGAACAAAATGAACAATTTGAGAATAAATCAAATGCTAAGAATGAATGGTGCTTGTTTTGATGGCTGGCTGCTTATGTGCTGAGCAGGGCTTTACTTTCAAGCTGCTCCACTCACCATGGTGTTCTCACTCTCCCAGAAATGAGTAATTGGCATTAAATGTCTAGTTAGATCAGAGCTGTGATAGGGCTTGGATCTTTCTGTTTGAAAAAGAAGGGTATTTGCTGTCCTTGTCATTATGAATGTGTTTGTTTAGAAGCCAGTTTCTCCCAGACACTGTTATTGCATGATGATGGGGGATAATGGTGGCTCAGTCCATAAGGCTCTGGGTTAGTGATCTGAAGGTCACAAGTCCTAGTACCACCAGTTTGCCACTATTGGGCCTTTGAGCAAGGCCCTTAACCCTCAGTTATTCAGTTGTATTAAAAAAACAAAAAAGATAAATGTAAGTCACTCTGGATAAGGGTGTCTGCGAAATGCTGTAAATGTAATGTAAATGATTGGATCCTAATCAGGCATGTTGATGTCTTTGAAGGTCTTAATAATAGGCTGCTTATCAACATGGGATAGCATTTGTGTTGGATGCCGTTTTATGAAAGAAAGGGTTGTGCTTAAATGAAATAGCATGCAATTAGCTGATTGTATTGCTGAGTGAGACAAAACATTATGCCTAATTATGGTGGCCAGAGATGTTGCACTCATAATCAACATCTTTTCCATTTTAATGCTTGTGTTAAAGCTACTCAATGCTTGTGTTGAATGTAGTTTAGAGGAATTTTATGTTTTTCTGTTCATATTCTCATTTATTAATACATATTCTCATTTATTAATAACATTTTTTTTCATCAGCAGTGCTGATGAGGAGTACTGTATGTAGAAGGGAATATGTAATTTTTGTAATGTGTTAGCCTTTGCCAGCCTTAAACTTTGCTGTTCATGGACAGTCAACAATAGCAATTATTCCCCCTCTTTTTTTCTCATTATGGCCCCTGTCACACATTGACGATTTAGTCTGCGTATACCAGTGTATGAGAAATTTGGTGAATATGCTGGCGTAGGTCGAATAAGTTATGGGTTTTGTTTTAGTTATAAGTTTTGTGTAAGTTAACAGCACGCTGGTATAAGTCATAGTACAGCAAGGTCCTCTAAAAATTTTGTGCATGCACAAAATTTTTGATGTATGCTGGCATATTGCTCATACGTTCTGCATACGCTGGCCCTAAGTTGTAGGTAAGTTATGTGATCATTCACACACGTTATTTGTAAGTTACTCATAAGTTGAATATAATGTCTAGCTTCTTTTTGATCTGACGTATAACTTATGCCAACGAATGCCTAGTGTGTTGGCAGTGTTCACAACTTATGACCAATGATAATCGAACTTATGCAGCAGTGTATCCCCGACGATCAATCATGTGACATAGCCTACAAATGGCTGCCACCCTCTGATTTAAATCAGATTCACACTAGACATCAGAGTATCAACATCACCATCATGCCGAAGAAATCAGTGAGGTCATGCCGATGTTGGAGGACAGCTAGTAGGTATTCTCATCTCGGCCTTGCAGGATCCTCCATCTCTCGGATGACATGGACATCTGCTCCCCATGGAGTCCTGAGGAGTACTGACCGATTCCTCGTTTGAACCTCATTTTTTATACCAGTCCCCCTAAACGCTGCCAATATGCCCATAATATGCTAGATAGTTAGAACGTTCAGTAAAAGTTCTGTGGTCGTCCGGAACACGTCACATACATACATCAATATATGTTGGAAATAAGTTTGATATAAGTTAGCTATAAGTTTTTGGTAGGTTATGGATAAGTTACTAATAAGTTATGTATACATTCAAAGTGGGAATAACATCAATAGTTCAGCGTATGCTAGCGTTTTATAGAAATTTGTCATATTTTGGCACAAGTTCTACAAATCATTAATATGTGACAGGGCCCTAAGATTAACCACCCACAGTTCTAAAGTCTGTCACATCCTCAACTTGTCATTACCTTGTAGTTTTACATCTGATTCTTTTTACTTTGTTGAATAATGGCCTTGGTTGTACTGATTCAATGAGAATGACAATGATGCTCATACTCTAGGAAATCTCATGCAGGTTTAATTCAGTGAGCTCAAAGCAAAAGTCTAACTTTCAAAGCTTTAAAACTGGCATATGTCTCAAGCACACAGCAGTAATCCATTGTGAAACAAGGCTGCTCCTTTGAAACACATTCATTTTCCAGCTTTTCAATTTTGACCCTGATAAAAGAATCTTGTACTGAGATGAAACCGTGGTCTATAAGTTAAACAAATTTTGAAGAATGAAAAGCTTTTGCATAGAATCAATTAAAATATGCATTTTACATAACAGTTATTAATAATTATAATATGATGACCATTCAATCCAGCGACATCCATCAAGCCTGAGACAAATAATTATTTTAGTACACAGTCATGTGAAAAAAAAATCAAGCTAAAATGCAGGAGCCATGCGTGAAAAATTAAGTACACCCTTACTGCCTCCAAAGGAATTAAGAAGGTAATTAGCAACCAGGAGATGCTGATTAAATGCACTTGATTAAGTGATCATCAGCAAGTGTGACCACTTCTATAAAAGCAGAAGTTTTGGTAGCTTGCTTGTCTGGAACATTCAGGTATGTGTTAGCACAATGCCAAGGAACTTAGAAGGGTTATACATCCATTTCCAAACACTTTTAAGTCCATCATTCCACAATGAGGAAGATTATTCACAAGTGGAAAACATTCAAGAGAGTTACCAATCTTTCCAGGAGTGAATGTCCAAGCAAATTCACTGCACTGTCAGACCATGCAATGCTCAGTAAAATTGTTAAAAAAAAATAAAATAAAAAATAATCCACAAGAGCTTCATCCAGGAATATACAGGCCTCAGTCAGCATGTTAAATGTTAAAGGTCTTGACAGTGCAGATTAAAAAACGTCTGCACAAGTGAATAAGTATGACTTTCTTGAAGGGGATGCCAGGAGAAAGCAGCTTCTCTCTAAAAAGAACATGGTATCATGACTTTGGTTTGCAAACCACAAGCCTTCTGGAACAAGGCTAGGCCATAATGCACAGCACCATGTTTTGCGAAAATAAATATACCATGTCTGTACAAACCCCTCATAACAACCATCAATCATGTTGAATGAGGAGTGATGATTTGGGCTTGTTTTGTAGCCATGGGTCCTGATTTTTATAGTTTATATTTACATATTTTACCCATGACACTGAGGCAGGTCAGCTGACCTCCGCACTTTGAGTTGGCTAATGGCTCATTGAAACATGGAAGTACACAGTGCTCCATAAAGATGTTTTAGTATATACCAAGAAAACCAAGATTTATATAATTATATTTACATATTTTAGCCATGACACTGAGGCAGGTGAGGTGAGCTCCGCACTCTGAGTCGGCAAAAACCCCTTTCCATTCCATTCCATGATCTGAATGCTTTATCCTGTTTAGGGTCATGGGAAAGCTGGAGCTTACCTCAGCTGACCCTGGGGAAAAGTGGAGTACACTCTGAAAAGCTAGAAGCATCTGTTCTGGTAAATTAAAGTATTGAAACAAAATTTTATCCATGACACTAATGCAGGTCAGGTGAGCTCTGTGCTCTGAGCTAACTAACTCTGTGTAACTAACAGCATCTGTTTTGTTTACCCGACTTGTTAAGTTGCAAGGCCTACGAGATGTGTAATGGGATTTCTTTAACTCTTTTACAGAGTTTTGGCAAAAACATTATGAAAAGCTAACTAAAACAAGATTTGGATTTTTTAAAATAACAATCATCAGTCAGATCACTCCATTACTGTGTAGTACGTACTAAAGATTTTTAACCCCATGTAGTGGACGAATCAGATTGTGCAGTTCCTGTATAGTATATACCAATTCCATTCATATAGCACTTTCAGGAATAGATGCTTTCACAAAGCAGATTTATGTAAATCAGAATGTACATTTAAAAACCTAACAAGCGAGTCAGGGGTGACAGGAAAACATGAGGAAAAAGATTGACATTTTAAAAGAAACTCTTGTCTCCTGTGCTATATAATATCCATTTTAAAAATTCTAACAGTTCAAAATTTGTGTTAGAAAAGTGTTCTGTATGAACATATGAATAAGATCAAGGTCACAAGGTAATCCAGCATGGAATGCTGTATTCAGCTATATTCATAGCACTCTCATGTCCTAGGTGCACTCATGAAGGAAAACCAACTGTTTGATGTTACTGTACAAAACAGATATAGGCTGCTTGCTAGCTCAGAATTGTCTCTTGCTCTGTGCACAGGGACATTTATGCATGCAAAGCTCTACATGCCCTTGGCCCAGACAGAATCACTTTAAGAACAATTCACATAGAAGCAGCACTGGCACATTTTTTCACACCTTGGTTAAATTCCTTTTAATTGGGATGCAGTGAAATAAAAAACTGGGATGGAATATGATGGTCCATTGTAAATTTCCTGTGGCTAAAAGGTGATTCAAAGTAAAGTAAGGTAAAGGTTATTTTTGGTAATTTGTAGGCGGAAACTATGTGTGTTTATTTACATTTATACTCAATCTTTGAATTGAAGGTAGCGTAAAACAAATCTTTAATGTAATACAGAAAAAAAGTTGAAAGTAGAGTAACATACATCTTTTAATCCCCCATAAAAAAAAAAAAAAAAATGTAAAAAAAAAAATGTCCAAGTTTTAATATAATTTTGGTTTTAGTAAACAATGGGTCAAGCAGGTGTAGACTGTTATTTATGTATTTATATATTTTGACAACTGTCATAAAATAAACAAATAAATAAAAAATAATAAATAAATAAATAAATAACAAAAACACCTGTCACCTGTCAGAATACACACAGAGCTCATTCATCACTTCCAGTTGCATACTTGCTCACATCTTTTTGGTCTTTGATGTCAAATTTTACCCAAAAGCTTTGTTTTTCCTATTGTTTTGGACTTGTTTTCCATGTTTTGTTCTGCTACTTGCTCAAAATTTGGTGTAATAAAGTCCTGTTTTATTGGATCTGTGGAGAGTTTATGACCTGGGGTCTATTTTTAAAACTGTGCGTAGGATCCTTACTACAAGTGTACTTGCACCAATAAAACAAAATTTGCGTGTGTCTAAAAATATTTAGATTTAAAAAACCCTGCATATGCACACCTGTAAGCAATTTTCACTTTAGAATTCTGGCCTTGTACATGCCCTTTTTAACCATAAATGGTCAGTGCAAATCATCACATGAGTGCAGTCTGCATATAAATGAGCCTGGCATGCTATTGCTCTGTTGTTGTGAATAATGACTGCAGGCGAGAAAAGAACAACAAAAGGAATTTCATGAAGATGGAGATAGAAACCCTTATAGGGGAGTTGGAGTCCTGAAAAAAACATGCTATTTGAAGGCCACAGCAGTGAGATCACTAACAAAAGGAAGCAGAGCGAGTGGCAACACTTTGCTGCTGCTATCAGCGGGATCAGTGGAACAGAGCGCACGGTGGCAGAACTTAAAAAAGTGTTCTGATATAAAACTACACTACATCTTTCTACTCCTTTACTGACATGTTCGTGATTTGTTGCTTGAGTGTTAAAGGAAGATTTGCTTGGATTTTGTCATGTGTATTAAATGCGTGAAAAAGAAGCTCATTTGTCAAAGGTGGATGTAAAAAGAAAACTGTCCCCCTATTGCAAGAGCATGGCTACAACTGGAGAGGGGCCAAGCATTACACACCGCAATTTTTATACATTTACAGCAGTTAGACTAATTGATAACACCTTGAATAATTTGCAGAATCAGTTATTGGTATCTGCCACCCATCCCAAAATATATTCTGAAATCTGAAGTGTGCGAACATTACGCTTTTCTTCATGCTGGTTTTGTTCTGAACAGCAGCAATGATAATAAAATAGAGTGTAACAATTTTGCGAAAGATGCTGGATGCTTTAGTCCATGCAGCTGCACCATCCTCTCTTCCTCCTGCACTCTGGTAGTGGATAATATGATGGTGAGACAGCAGTGATGGATAAATATATAAAAATATTATGGTTTCAAATTTCAGTTCGATTTTAGAAGATAGTGTTTATGAAACAATTACTCACTCCTAGTGCAAAAATAATGCTGAGTTAAATCATTGTGATAAAGTGGATCTAGCATGTGATACGGCATAAAATTAAATGTGTGAAGGACATCAATAATTATAATCGTTCTTCTCACACTACATTTATACAATTTGACTTCAGTTCACCACCACACCATCTGTGTCACCAATTCCCCTTTTCTCCAGAATATGTGTGTGCATGGTTCAGAGTTTTCGTACAGGTGCCCATGTTCTCCTGTCAAGTTTGTTTTTTATAGATCACAACCTTTGCATGGAAAGTGACATACGCCACTTTCAGGCCCTGTTTTGTATGTACGCACGCCACATTTTATAATTGAGGTCCCTGGTCTGTTTCCACCTTGGAGATGAGTGAAATACCATTAGAAGGCATTGTGAATATATAGTAATGCTGTATGGGATCTCCCCCACCCCTTTTCTGGTGTTCCAATGCTTGATAAAAATTTTATGCATGATGGGTGACAAAGTGGCATAGTGGTTAGCATGTCCATCTCACAGCAGGAAAGTCCTAGGTTCAAGTCCTGGGCTCAGTGTGGGCATTTCTGTGTGAAGCTTGCAGGCTCTCCCCATGCTTTCATGGATTTCCTCTGGATACTCCGGTTTCCTCCAACAGGTGTGAATGTGAGAGTGTGTGTGTACGTGTTGACCCTGCGATGGACTGGTGAGCTGTTCATGGTGTACTCCGCCTTTGCCCAGAGTCCGGTCCCTCTGTGACCTTAGTAGGATTAAGCAGTTTAGCAATGAATGAATGTTCTGTAGGACACTTTGTCATTGCATATATCAACTGCATTCTAGTAAATCCCCCAAAACAAAGCAACCAATGTCCAGGAAGTAAGGCAAGCACTCACTAACTAAGCTTGTAAGTGTAAATTTCAAATTCCCAAACCTTCCATCCTTGGGTACATTATAGATGCAGAGGAGATTGTCATGATAACCAGCAAAGTCAGGGCGGTGACATCGTAGCCCCCAACAAAGACTATCAGATAACGTCAACAGTTCCTAGGATTTACAAAGTAGGACCCCTCACAACCCTGCTGAAGAAATAAATTACAAGAAGTAAGAGATTATACTGAAATCCAGCTGCTAAGGAAGTGTTCAATACCCCCAAAAGGGCATTCACCACTGTCCTGGTTCTAAAGCATCCCAATTCGACCCAGCTGCTCATTATTGAATTTGATGCCTTGGGGACAGGAAGAAACATGTCGGAGAAAGACCCCAATTGTACCCAGTGGCATTCTTCTCCAAGAAACTATCACCAGTCTAAAAAAAATATGATGTTGGAGATTGAGAGCTCCTGGCCATCAAAGTCACACTGGGGAAAATGGAGGCACTGGCTGGAAAGAGCTAAGCATTTATTCAGGTTATCCACAGACCTAAAAATCAAGAAAATCTTTGCACAGCCAAATGTTTGAATCCCCATTAGGCATGATGGACCCTGTTCTTCCCACTTTTGAAGTTTACCATGGCATACAGACCTGGCTTCGGAAATATTAAAGCATTGTTCAGACAATTCTGTGCCAACGACTACTTAGCAGAGTCTGCTGCCATACTCCCTCCATCATGCTTTGTTATTGCATTCAAGTGGGTTTTTGATCGAGAAACTTCCAGAACTCACCCGTACCATGTTGCTCCTAAGTGCCCTCAGAGACTGAAGTATGTGCGATGCCATCTATGCAACTGGCTCATTGTCTGGGCTTACACATTGCCCTGGAATATAATGCACATTCATCTTATACAAGAGAAATATTGGTGGCCACAGATGTTGGCCGATTTAACAAAACTGGTGAAATTATGCACCAAATGTGGCAATGCCAATCAACATACTGAAGGTAGCAAGGCCCACTAACTCAATCGCGGCATCCAGGGTGAAAGTGTCCAACCAAGTCTCAGAAATTACCATTATACAATACTCCATGCTGCGTGAATTAAGCGCAGTCATCCATCTTGTTATTGAGTGACCGGGAGTTGGTGAGAAATAGGCACGGTATGGCTGATTTGTAGGGGTTAGGATTTAGCTTAGCCCTTAGCCCCACTTTCTTCCCCCTCTTCTGTTTCCTGTGTCACTGCCGCCTGTGCCACTTCAGCGGGGGGATGGAGAGTGAGAGGTCCACTGGCTTATGGATCTCTGGAGGAATGAAGTCACAGCTGCTATTATTGACAGAGGTGGCCAGTAATTGTCCAAAACCATGAGCAGCTCTGCCCTATACTGCACATGTGCAGCTGCCAGGAACTGAGCACAGAAAAGAAAATAAGAGTATACTACATAAAGAAAATAAAAGACGTAGCTGCTAAAACAGGAAGAGCGCCGGGCCGCTGCGTCTGCCTGCGCCGCCATCTTGCTCAAGTTACTCAAGTATGTATAGAACTCTGTGAGGAAGTCCTTGAGGTTTTAGTGCATTCTTGGGTTTCAACTCCCTCTGTTGCCTTGGAATATGAGCTAAACTGATGCCCCAGCTGTGGAAGAAAGGCAGTTAGAAAGTTGCTTCCAGAGGGAGCTCCTCAATTTTACAGAAAAACACACACTATCAGCCTGTTCCACCAAAATACCTGCATCACACTACACATCCCAGCAACCCTGCACCAATCACAGTCACCTGACTATCAGCACTAGCATAATCACACCCACAGCTGTTTCTCATACAAACTGATCACCTGTACCATGCTATATAAGGACTCTGTACCATGAAGACAATGCGAAGTGTTAATGCTGACACCTTGGATTGTTTTACATGCTAAGCCTTGTTTGTTTATGCCATTTCTGGAATTGCACTCTAAATCTGGTTTTTGACCCTGCTCTTGTCTTAGCCTCTGATGATGAGATTTCCTGTGAATAACATTAGCCGGTTTAATTGTACTTGATCTTGTCCCAGGCCATGCTGTACCTGTTTATCTGTGTTGCCAATCATTGTCTGTTTACATTAACGTTTCATTTTATGCCTCTGACAACTCTGCTTACCTGTTTGTTAGTCTAAGCCTGTTTTATGGACTCTTTTTATGCTATAACCTATGAGTAGTCTGTTTGCCAATTACAGTAAACTTCACTTGCCTGTTTTTAATTATTTTTATATTGTTAAATTGACTTTTATATGCATCAGCATGTGCGTCCCTATATTTTCTAGTCTTCTCAGTTTGACAATTATCATACTACTATTCATTAGGACATTCATATCTGTGTTTTGGACTGCAGTTGCGTTTCCAAACACAGCATGCAGTAATGTAAGCAGCAATAATGCAATCCGGTGTGTGTTTCCTTCACTTAGAGTGCCATTTTTGTTACATTTTCCCATTTTAGAATCTCAATTTAACCAGTATATAATGTTTAAAATAAAAGTTAAAATGACTTTGGTTTATTCATATGGTTTCTCGACATTGTTTGCTGACAATCAGTAATAGAAAATTGAGATTGCATATTATATATTCATATATGCTATATGTAATATTTGATTTGCAGTACTGTATGAGGCATATTCATCAAGAATCTGTTTGCAGCTTGCAAAGTAGTTATCTTCTGGAACATTTCCTGCTGCTTCTACAGATGGTGGCCTCTGATGGTGTACAGCAGAGTGTGCCTGTGATGGTGAACATCTTGGTTATTGATGCTAACGACAACACTCCCACCTTCTCTCAAGTCTCTTACAACATAGAGGTGTACACTAACATGCAGGCTGGAGAGACTGTAATACAGGTGAGCAGTTCCTTTAAATAAAACCGCTTCAAAAAACATTTTAAACTATTTCAGCTATGCAATATATTGTATAGTGGGTTTAGAAAAGAATCAGTTCCCATCCCCACCCCCCAAAAAAGAATCCAGCTGTATTTACTCAATGCAACTCATCATAGACAACAAACAGTATATCAACAGTTTAGAAAACAAATTATAGAAAACATAATCAATTATATGGTTAATGGATCAGCCCTCTTATCCCTTAAACAGGCACAAGTGGAAAATAAATTGTACAAATAATAATTATTATAATAAATATTATTCTATTTAAGATCCAAGTAAAACATAGTCTTTTTAACAAAATAAAATATAAATAAAATAATTTTAAAAATATCTTATATATTTTGGATTTTATTAGTTGTATCTCTCAATATACGTTGCTTAATTAAGGTAATAAACAGCAAAAATCTCTAGTATCTCCTGGTGCACGTTGCTTGTTTAAGGGTTAAAAATACTTGTAAACTTAATCAGGTGTAACCTTCTCTATTGCACAGCAAGCTAACTGGCTTCCACATCTGATCAATTTCAAACATTCTGACTTGTTCAGCATAAAAACAGCTATTCCTAGAGCTTTCCAATGCCAAATCAAGTAGGGCAAACAGGTGACAAGGCACTGTCAAACGTTCTCAGGAATAAAAGTTGTGGACAATCATAAGTCAGGAGATGGACATACAAAAATTTGATCTATCAAACTAAATGGAAGAGGGAGGAGGAAACTGGTCAGAGAGGCTACCAAGAGGCCTATGACAACATTTAATTTGGTACAAGAGGCTAGGCCTATGGCAACTTTGAAGCAATAAGAGGAATTTTTGGCAAAGAATGGTCATTATGTGCATATGAAAAAAAATTTTATCACAAACGCTCCACAAATGTGGCTTTTATGGGATGGTTGCAAGAAAAAAGTCACTTTTCAAGAAAGGCTACATCAAGTCACCATAAAGATGCTAAATGGCAAAAGGTGTTATGGTCAAATGAGACCAAAATTTCAAAAGCCTCAATGCCAAATGGTATATCTGGCAAAAGGCCAATTCAGCTTACCATCCAAAGAACACCATGTTTACAGTTCATGAAGGAATCATGAAGGAAAAAAGGTGAATGTCCTTGCATGGCCTCGTCAGTACCCATTCTTTAACCCTATTGAAATTCTGTGGAATGAACTAACGACTGCAATAAATGAACGACCTCCATACAATTTCACTGAGCTTGAACAGCTCTGTAAAGAAAAATGGTCATAATGTTGTCTTATGTCTAGATGTGTAAAACTGGTAGAGAACTGTCTTAACAGACTCATGGTAGTAATCAAAGCAAAAGGTGATTCCACAAAGTACGTGTTGATCCTTATGCAGGTGCATAAGTGTTGTGTAATGCCGTCTTTTTAAACTCATTAAAAATTTTAGTTTGCTTATTAAAATAGGCGGGCCATGTTTTTCAGCAGGTTCCGATTCTCCTTGACCTACCAACCAGGGTCCAATAATGGCAGATCCGATGCTCTGTCCCATCAGTATTCTACAGATAAACCAGCTGTGGACCCAGATACACCAGAGTACGGTAGTGTGCAGTGAAGATGATACACAACCACTTGTCTAAAGGGCTCCTAATAAAAAGAAGTCAAAAATTAGTTCTCTATAATTTTTTGGTGAAAATGTATTGATCAATGCTATTGTAGGCAATGAAAACAAACAAAAAAAATTATTCCGACAAGTTTACTGAGGTAAAAGTATCGCTAATAAACAAAAACACTGAAAATACAAATTTTTCTGAAAAATTGAAAGCTGTTGCAAATTTTATTCTTTTGACTTTTGCATAGCATGAATAAACTTCAAACCATATGGAATGGTTTAGCAAGTGAAGAAATTAAAAAATATGTGAACACTATGCCTGAAAGGTTAAATGCTTTAATCAAAGTAAAGGGTGGCCACACTAAATATTGAATTTTTTTCTCAAAAAAGAGACTTATTTTTGTTATTACTATATATTATCTTGGCGAAAAGTGTCCAAGAAAGAGATTCAAATTCCTTTTTCAGGTGTTTATTTAGCCTTTAAGAAAAGAAAAGCATACAATCAATCACACAGAAGAAATTGTTCTGAGAGAAAAATCTCGGGCAGACTCTACCAGCTTGCATTGGCTTATATACTGCCCATTCCATTCTGATACTATGACTCTAGACTATGATTTTCCCTCATGACCTCATGTCTCAACATGACTCAACAAGTCTCGACATGTCTCAACATGTCCCGAGCTGACCTTGAAGCATAGGCTCAAAAAATAGCCATACTTTTCCTCAATGTAGGAGCACTTTTAGACAAAATTGGTGGTGTATAATCTTTACTGCACACTACTCTATATCCTGCCACCTACTGCTTGTCTCACTGTGACAAAGACTCGAAGGAGAAATCAGAGCTGCACATACCTCCCACCCTCCACCTACTGAGACTCCTAGACACAATTTTTATCCCCAATCACCTCCGGTCCAAAGTACTGTTCCTCTGTCACAGTTCAAGGCTTTTCTATCTTGTGGGTGTCTTCAAGACCTGGCTGTTCTCAAACAGAAATTTTGGTGGTCTACTCTCTCCCATGATGCCAAGGAATTTGTGGCAGCCTGTGTCCCATGTGTCCAGTCTGGGCTGCTGATGCCTCTTTCTGTTCCATGACATCCCTGGTCCCACCTGTGTTTTTTTGACTTTTTATTTTCTTGTTTTTCTGTAAGCACTTTGAGATTCCTTACAATATAAAGTGCTATATAAGTACAATTTATTATTATTATTATTATTATTATTATTATTACCTGTCAGTGGTCACGGGACTACCCCGGAGGGTAAGACTGCAATCATGAAGGTCGTTGACCGTTTTTCCAAGATGGTCCACCTGATACCTCGTAGGTACCGACCGCAGAGTACATGGCAGAACTGTTTATCCAACACGTCTTCCATTTGCACAGTTTCCCCACTCACAGGGGACCCCAGATTACTTTTTTTTACAGGCTGCTGGGAATCCACATCGTTTTTTTCATCTGGATTCCATCAGTCAGTGTGCATCAATCAGGAGTTAGAATCTAAACTGCATGACCTATATGTTGGTAAATCCTCCTTGTGGTCTAAGAATATCATTTGGGCTGAGTTCTCTCCTAACATTCTTCCCTCCAGTTCCACAGTTCCAAGTGATGTATGGTAATCAGCCGGCTGTCTTTTCAGCCCATGAAGAAGAGGTCAGAGTCTCATCAGCTTATGTATCAGTCCGACTTTGCCAACGGGCTTGGAAGAGGGTTTGGGCAGTGCTGCTTCATTCTTCCACAACCTATGCCAGGGCTGCTAACTGTCACCTCATCCCTTCTCCTCCCTACCAGGTGGGCCAGAGGGTTTGACTTGCCACAAGGGACCTTCCCCTCCGTGTGGTCTGCAGGAAGCTGGCCGCTTGTTTTGCTATTAGTTCCCCCCTGCTGCTCTGGAACTCCCTCGCCACCCCTCTCTGGTATGCTTTCCAGAGAACGAAGTTCCTCAACTTCACTAAAGGTGTGCTTCCGAGCAGTTGCTGGGTGTGAACTAACCTGACCTCCAGTGAAGTTCTGCCTCCTCTGGTTATAATATTATATCTAACCCTACTGTCAATAAATCAGCTTAACTTACCTGTTGTGCTCTGGATCCTCAGTTGCTCACTGCCTGAGCCTGACAACAAGTTACACATCATTTATGCCCTGCTTTTGAAGCTCACAGTGCTCATCTGCCTGTAATGATTAAAAATGCACTTATAAAATATTTTATTTACATTGCTCTTTATGCTCCCATTAGGTAAATACTTAAAACAATCATTTGCCTCAGGCTTGGCAGATGTCTCTGAATTAAATAGTCCTTTCTGCGTTCCATCTCTGGGACTATTCACCTTCGGTGAATCATTGTTAATTATGAAAAGCATAAAGCACTGAATCATTAATTGTTCCTTTAAATTCAGGTATGAGCATTTTCATCAATTGGATATTTTATAGCCGGTACACAAATAACTACCTGTCTGATGTTACAGAATGTTTCATCATTCTTATTGTAAATTATTCAGAAGCTGTTTAACTGAAAAGCAAACTGCAGTTTCAGCCTCCTGCTTGATGCATCAGATAACTTGTGGAGGAGGATGATTTTAAGCTGCATGAGTGAAGTCTCATCAGTTTGATCAAAGACTGTTCTGCCATTCCAGGCTTATTACTTTGTCTTTTGAAGTCCTCCATAATGTGTAGAGTTTCAGACAAAATACATACTGTTTAAGTTGATTAAATACATATGTGTAAGCCTGGACAATATTTTGTGTCCAGTTATATTTAATGCTATTCATATTTAAATAGGAGTGGTAAGGGACAATTTATACCAGAATTGTTTCTGAGGTCTTTTTAGCTGTCTAACTGATGGCTGTCTTTGCTACAAAAATAATTTTAATGGAATAAATGAAGCAATGTACACCCAAAGCACTTTATGTGCAAATTATGTCCGTAAAAGCAAGACAGGGACATTTTTACCATTTTAGGCCTATTTTTAGGGCATAATTGAGAATCATGTGTCCTTTTTGTTCATGCTCCATACGTCTCTATGTGCAATGAACTAAGTTCCAGTTTGTGAGCATACCAAACATCCACAACACCTAGCAATTTAGCAGTCACCATAACAGACACACTAAATAGATACGCTTCCTATTCAATATACTGTAGGCTATGCAGTGGCGTAAAAGAATATCTTTATATTAGCTTAACATATATTTAAAACATATTATTTTAACATATATCTAAGATCTAAAACCACATCTATGAAGTTACTAATACTTACCAATAACTATCAGTCTTGGCTCACTCCAGGGTCAGGAGCCTGCTGCATTTTCAAAATGTTGTATATCATGCTTCAGAAACAAACAGTGTAAATTACATTTGCATAACCACCTTTTAAACCACCCTTGTGTGAGGTTGTTTTCTTCAAACTGCAGTCATATTTTGGCGGTCCAGTGTGATGAATCACCGTCAAAACTGTCTCTGTGTGAGACATGCTTTAGTGTGTGTAAACTTAATATATTTTCCACAGTATTTCACAAAATCAAAAGAATATTTTATATGAATTATGATAATCGGTAAGGATATAGTAATAATATAGTAATGGTATGCATTTCTAAGCACTAAGCACAAAGTGGGACTTGCCAGGTTATAATTAGTATACCTGCAAGAAGTGTTTTTCTTGTATTACTCTGTCTTTAATTAATTAGATTTCATATGTTTTCAGCTCCTGATAACTTGACTCAGCACTTAACTCTTTATGTGACTGATATGTACAAAGACATACAAAGAAATAGACACTATTTTTGAAAGATATTTACATAGATATACATATACTTATTAACCAAGTTAATGGAGATACCTCACAGCAGTACTATGACTCACAGCAATACTATGACTGTCAGCAGACCACTTGACATTCCGAAGACTGTCTTCAAAGGGTCCAGGTTGATCTGAGCAGGATACTGTTGATTCCTTGCATTTGTTGGAGAGTTGTACAATCACTCTTGACTGTTACAAAAGGAATCCCAGGGTCTTGGCTAAGTCTATCCTCTGATTGACCCTTTTTAATACATGAAAATATGTGTAATCAAAATTAAGACTTGGGTGGTATGGAGGTGTAGTGGTTAGCACGTCCGCCTCACAGCAAGTAGGTCCTGGGTTTGAGTCCCAGGCTCGGCAAAGGCATTTCTGTGTGGAGTTTGCATGTTCTCCCCGTGCTTGCTTGGTCCTCCAGGTATTCCGGTTTTCTCCCATAGTCCAAAGTCATGCATGTTAGACAAACTGTTTGTTTCAAATTGTTCCTAGGTGTGAGTGTGATTTGTTGTGTTTGTATTGCCCTGCAATTGCCTGGCGAGCTGTTCAAGGTGTACCCCGCCTTTGCCCAGTGTCAATTGAGATACACACAGCCTCCCTGCAAACGCAATAGGCTTAAGTGGCTCGGCAAATGATGGGGAGTGAGAGAATTAAATTTAATGGCATCTTGCAGAGATTTGTAACAGGGAAAAATTTTTAATTGCAGTTCTACTGTTTTATACAGTATTTGAAAGCGCAATCACCAATTCCAAGTCAACTGATACACCAGTGCAAGTATTTTTCCGGTTAATACAATCATGAACTGGAGACATTCACTACATGTGGCATCTGTTGTGCGTTATCCATGATAACTTATCCAGCGATCTGATATGGCAAGAAAATGCATGCTGTGTTCACCCAAATTATAGCGTTGTCAAGCTATGGCTTCACTATTAGTGATGGTTGTTCAGCTCATGATGCACCAAGTATTATGGATAGACATTATGACATTTTGACATGAAATTGTGGCAAATCTGTAATACCTAATCAAAAGTTTTGCATGAAATGGGGCATAGGTAAGTAAAACACTAATTTAGAGTGATTGCACTTAACCCGTGGAACACTAACTGAATGTTAGTGTGTAATAGTTCAGTTCATAGTTTCGAGTGTCCGGGTACTTGGCGCGTCACGAGTCTAGCAACCATCACTAACGATGAAGCTACAGTTTGACAACAGTATAATTATGGTGAACACAGTATTATCATGGATAAAGAAGCACACACAACAGAAATATAAAACAAAACCACTTCGGCCATGAGTTTTGATGATCATGCCATAGATTTGGTGGTCGTGCCGTGGAATTGGTGGTTGTGCTGTTACTTTTGTGGGCCACCGTAGTTTTAATTAAGGGTAAGTGCTTAAAACCTTTGTCTGTGTTATTGAATCGGGTTCTATAAAACACTGTTTTAGTGCAAATCAAAAACACAGAAGCAAAGAACCTCTTCTTTTTGGTGGTGTGTAGAGCAACTGAGCATAGATAATTATGTTTTGAATGATACTTGAATGATGTCACATCTTTAGTGTGCTTCATTTGTTAACAAGCTGAATGCTATTTTCTTTAGATCTATACTTATCACCTGATTTCTCAGTCAGTCTGCATACCAAAACCTTACTTTTTAGTGCTGTGTTTGCTGTGACACCTTCCTGATAGTCAAAGAGTGGAATAATCCTGCCCTGCCCATCAAAAGTTTGATGGTATATTTTTTGTTTGTTTGTTTTTTTAACATTTCCAACTCCTATTTGTTAGAAGCTGTGCAAGAGATACTTAAAAATGAAAGAGGTACTGCTATCTGTAATGGGATGCCCTGCTATATCACATAACCTTTAAGTCGCTCAAGCTTTGAGGATGTGACAGTTGAGTGCTTGTGTCCAACTAGCTCTCCGAGCTTCTATGCAGTTCTGCCCAAGGCACAGCAGATGTCTGAGGAAAGCCTGAGAAATCAGCTGCTTTTATAACCAAAGTGTAAATTTATATGATACAGTATACAGTATTTCATATTCAACGATTATTGGAAAGGGAGAAGCTTTGTTATAGCATTTAAACGCTGAGTGGCAAATTTATAAGGTTCATAGCCAGAGTAACTGCTGCCATTATCAGGTAAACTTGATATATAAATGCATTTAAAATTACAGACTGTTAACCAGCAACCAAAACTGTTTTTGTTGTTTTTTTGTGTAGTGTTTCCATTGACTCTTTTTGGCATAGCCAGTCAAGCACCGCATTTATGGGTTTCAAGCACTGTTAATGGCCCCACTATTAACTGCATCTCATATAAGGGAGGTTAGAGACTAAAGCCTTTTTTTTCATGCACAATTTGTTCTCTTCCCTTTATCGATGTCAACCTAGAAATTTCTGACTGCAGTCAATTTATGACAGCAGTTAACTGGATGTTTTTGCTTGATGGACTGTTATACACCCTGCAGTGACACTAAAGCATTATTTACTTTGAGAATCCCAATATCACCGCTATGCCAAATACACTCATACCAATAAAACATGCATTCATCGTTACTTTCTTGTGATGAAGAGTTTAGATGGAGGTAGGCAGATTGGGCAAATTGTTTCTTACCTAAATTTTAAATGTACCAGACAATTTGGACACAATGTCTTTTTCATAAAAATCCTCTAAAACCAGCTTTAAATAGTTTCTATCCTTGATTCAAAAGAAAAATAACTGACATGGTCTCTTAGGAATTTTTAAGAATGGCAAAAAAAGTCGGTATACATGCCCACATACCAGTGAATAATGATTAATTTTCAACATTACCTTTTATGGTAATGAAAATCCTTATGACCTACTATTTCTTGTATAAATAGACTATTGATTTATTTATCTATGCAACCAACAAACACCTTAATTATCTTAATTAATGGATATTTATGTTTCTTTTAATTAGTTAACTGCTCAGGATGCTGATGAGGGTCTGAACGGTCTGGTGACCTACACCATCTTGGCAGGAGATCAAGGGGATTTTGTTATTAGTAACCGTACAGGTCGAATCACCATAGCTCCGGGAGTGAATCTGAATGTGGGCCGCTCCTACGCCCTAACTGTCAGAGCAGCTGATAATGCACCGGAGGCTGAGAGGAGGTCAGACATTCTATCACTTACAATATTTATTTATTTGTTTGTTTAAACCTAGTCTGCTCTTGTCTTTTTGAATAGTACACATGTTTATTACTTAATTAAGCCATATGTGTCTGGAAATGTAGTCATCAATTGTAATAATCTTATTTAGTCTTCCTTTCAATAAATTATCTTTTTGCACTGTGTTTACTTTGATAATTTTTAGGAGTTCCATAACTACAGTTTATATTGAGGTTCTACCTCCGAATAACCAGAGTCCTCCACGCTTTCCACTAACAACATACAACCTAGAAATCAGTGAGGCCATGAGGATAGGAGCCATCCTCCTCAATCTACAGGTCAGGAAAGCAAGAGTTACAGTATACTCCAAAATTTTGGGTGCTAGAGGCAATATTCCACTCCTTGCTTACTGTCCTAAAAAATGTCTCAGTCCTTTTCTTCATCCTGTTGATTTTCTCCCCAATAACACTAGATTCCCAATGATATTTGACAGTGTTTTCCCTCTTGGCCAAGATGTATGGCATACATGTTTTACAGTTGAAAAATCTATTACTGAATAAAATGAGTTGGAAGAATGAAAGATGTGAGGGCATGTGGATCCTTGTAACTTGTATTTAAAGAGAAAGTCAGAATGGGGGTTGATATTAGCTGACGTAATTAAATAAAATGGACACTGTCCACGTTCTCTGACTCTGTTTCTGTAGGCGATAGACCGTGAGCTAGATCCAATTACATATCGTATTCTGAGTGGTGATCCACAGCGGATGTTCAACCTTTCTCAAACGTAAGTGTCCAGGTAATACACTATATATCATTTGAAGTTGCACTGTATTTTTACCATATGCTGTATTGTCCATTCTTTTACACCCAGTGTACACACTATCTTAAAAATAGTTCTTCAGTTCCATTGTGGGGAACATATATTAGTGATTTTAGTTTGCCTGTGCCAGACCAAAATACATCAATATATGGCAATACATCAAATTAAGTATATTTTCTGCTTTATTAAATTTTCAAGTGAAATAGGGAAGAAGGGAATAGCATAGAACCTGTCACCTGCTTATTGTGTAATCATTTTAAAAAGTGGTTCCTATGGCACTGCTTCTATTTAAAATCTCCACATGTCCTCCCTCTTCAGGTTCAAGCAGTTTGCATTTTCACAAGTCTTGACCTGTTTGGAAGTGATTGAACAAATTGGGGGGGTTGTGCCTCTGTGTGTGTGTGTGTGTGTGTGTGTGTGTGTGTGTGTGTGTGTGTGTGTGTGTGTGTGTGCATTTTTTTTTTTTTTTTGTGAAGTTTACCGTTGCTCCACATGCTTCGCGTCT
>JBCNYH010000027.1:33752249-33762847 GCA_039654325.1 Tandanus tandanus | reverse complement strand
TTTTTGGCTAATATATGTAAGGGCTAGTAAAAAAGTATATGGTAGCTTTTCGCAAGGTTTGTTTGTTGCAGAAAGATCTCCAAGGCAGAGAAAAGGAGCTCTCTCTCTCTCTCTCTCTCTCTCTCTCTCTCTCTCTCTCTCTCTCTCTCTCTCTCTCTCGCTCTCTGTCTCTCTTTCTCTCTCTCTCTCTCTCTCTCTCTCTCTCTCTCTCTCTCTCTCTCTCTCTCTTTCTTTCATGTTTTTCAGGTGTCTGTGGTGAATGCATTGGACATGCAGGTAGTGGTGTCCAATGTGCCACCTACGGTAGTGGAAGAGAACAAAGAGCAACTTGTCAGGTGATGTTTTTGTAACTGGACTGGAGCAGATGAACCTCTACAACTGCCCCAAAATTATTGCCATTTCTGAATTATGTCTTCCTACCAAAACTGAGTTTTGCAAGTAAATTCAGTGCTTAGATGTGCACCCAAGATTGTGTAATTGCAGAATGAAGCCATCACTTTTTGTTATAAATGAATGAATGAATGAATGAATGATTAAATTAAATTAAATTAAATTAAATTAAATTAAATTAAATTAAAGTAAATTAAATTAAATTAAACCTAAATGACAAACCTGGATTGTCACCATCACAAGAAAAGTCCTTAATTAAAATTTTTGGCAAAGTGTATTTGACAAATCTTTTCAAGTTTTTTGAGAAAGTTTTTACTGGTTTTGCAAACCGATATAGTGTATAGTTTTTGTTATATTATTTATCTCTATTTTATTAGAATTTCTTGTTAAGTACTTGTACAGACAAAAATTATAACAATCACCATAGCTGTTTCCTCTCCACTGCTAAAAATTTTCCTAAAGCTTCATTCACTCTTCATCACACTGGGGATAGTATGGGTTAGAAATGCTGTGTTGGATCTACAATGCAACTTCGATTTCCTTGTGCAGATTCAAATATTTACTATATATACTTTTCCCCCCCACAGCCCTTTTTTCCTGACGTTTTTTGATACAATGGTTTATTTTATGGGGCCTGACATATGACTGTGCACTATATTTTCAGCAACAAGACTTGTATTTCACATGGAAGAAAATTATTTTATCCATGCATAATTTACACAAATTCTGTTCTAGATCCTGACAAAACTGCACGTATGTGGAAAAAAAAGGAATGTTTTCATGTAATTTTGTTGCCTCAGGTTGTGTGAATTTCCTTATTGTATTTTTGACTGCAGCATTCTTGAGCGCTATGTGCAGGACCAAATCCCTGGTGCTAAAGTGATAGTGGAATCCATCGGACCACGGCGGCACGGGGAAGGATATTCATTAGAGGACTACAGCAAATCAGACTTGCAGGTGTATGCCATTGACCCTCTCACAAATAGGGCCATATCTCGCCAAGAGCTCTTCAAGTAAGCAACACACATATGGTATGAAATACAACAATCACACAATCCAACCTACAAACGGAAAAAAAAAAAATCAAATACAACATAAGATATCCAGCTGTAATTTCTAATTCCTGATAATCCTGGGAAAAAATGGTGTGTCTTCCACTTTTCATTATCTATTATCTCTCTCTCTCTCTCTTACACACACACACACACACACACACACACACACACACACACATACACACACACACACACACACACACACCTTCCTTTCCACCACTATGCCTTGAGATCCTGTCCCTGAATGCTACAAACAGGATTGGTGACAAAGGGAAGCCCTGGTGGTGTCCAACATGAAATGAGTTCGACTTTGTGCCAAGAATGCGGACACAGTTAATACTTTGGTTATACAAGGACTGGGTAGCACAGATTTCCAGGAACAAACTATAGCTCAGGTTTATATCAGGGAGGCCATTTCTGCAAATCACTCCTTTCCAGGTCAATCTATTGTTGCTGAAATGGACATCGAAGTCTCCATGGAGAACAATGGTGTCCCCAGGTAGCACTCCTTGCAGGACTCCATTCAGAGACTCTAAGAAGGCCAAGTAATTTGGTACATAAACAACAGGTAAAAACTTCCCTCCTGAAACTTGCTGTCACAGAGAGGTGACCCTCTCACTCAACAATGAGAACTCCAACACCGAGGTACCTAGCCTGGGACTTGTGAACCCACCCGAAACTTCCCTGAGGCACCTCCGGAGTAAGAGAGAGCATCTCCTCTCCAGAGCCCACACTGTGTGTGGAGGTGAGCCTAACTATATCTAGTTGGTACCACTCCAACTCACACAGCAACTTAGGCTCCTTCCCCAACAATGATGTGAAGTTTCACATCACTGTAGCCAGTTTGTAATGCCAAGCTGTGGGACACCCATGCCCTTGCCCGCTGCCTGGCTCACTCAGCATCTGACCTTGACCTTTTCCTCCTCACAGGTGGGCACACAGCCTATACTGTGGTGGCTTCCTGTGGCCTCTTAGGGTTCAGCCTGGCCAAACCTCAGGGGCTAAAGCTATGTCACCAGGTGCTTCCCCCTCCAGGCCTAGCTCCAGGGGGTTGCCCTGGATTCTCTTTTCCAGACAAGGTTGTCTTCAGTCTTTGGCACCACTTTATCAAGGTCTTCAAATTGCTCTTTTTCCTCACACCACCCAGACCAATTTGCCTTGGGAGGCCCTCCCAGGATCATGGGGATATTTCAACCCCTCCACCCTCAAGGTGGTAGTTAAACAACTGCAGTTTTTTATTGTTTTAATAAATAAAAATAATAAAAGTATGCAACTTATAGGATTTTTTTTTCCACTAGCAAAAGGTTCCTCTTAAATTTTCATTATTACTGTATATTATTGATGGTTTAAAGTCTTTCTTTACCGAGTAGGAGTATGAGACTTTAGTAATTATGCTTTAGTAATAATCAAGATTATGTAAACATGTTCTGACAGGTCTGCAAGTAAAAAACGAGACAAAAAAGAAATGAGGCGATATTTCAGAAGCACTCAGCACAGTGTTTTCACTGTCTTCTTTGGAATGATAAGCTCTGAATTCTATAATTGGGGTGACATGAACTTAATTTCATTTTAAAATATTTTTGTTATTTGGGCTAATTAAACATTTCACCACTGTATATCAAAGGGTCAGTATATTACAGAATCAAGCACTGTGTAACAAATTAACCATGAAGAATAAGTGGATAATGAAATTACTTTCCTTATTTTGAATAAAAATACTGCAGTTAAGATCTCAATTAAAAAAAAAAAAAAAAACTGCACAGCATTTACAAAGGGCTCTTTTTTCAAACTGTCTCATTTCAATTTTCCCAGCTGCCCAAAAATATTTATAACATAGTTGGTACATGTACTTATGTTATTTAATGACAGTAGCAGCAATTATATTGCTAACTTGGATAACAGCCTGTATTTGCAAGTATCTTGCATGGAGAGATTTTTGTGATTACGGTGTGTGAATCATACATTAACATAAGCAGAGGCCAGTATAAACAACAAAATATTTTGGTTAAATACATGTCGATATTGCAGTGTCACCAATTATTTGTTCTGTGTACTGCATCTTGTAACTCACAGCATTACCTAATACTCATGATACAAATAATCATGAGTGTTTCCTGACATCTTTATTGAATAAAAATATGTATATAGAGTCTAGAAGGAAAAACATGTTGGTACAAAGTGACAAATTGAGACTAAAGAATGATGTCTATGGTTAGAAAATAATCAGTGACAAAGAGGTGTGATGTGATCCAAAGTGAAGCGTGTTATTATTTTCCAGTAAGAACACATCCAGAAGGGTTTAATTCAATTTTTACCAAAAGGATTTTTAAATATTTATAGTTACATTTATTGTTGTGGTACTCCAGAAAACAAGTTAGTTCATTTTAGAGAGAACATTTGTTCTCTCACTTGCAGTTTTTTTCTCACACAACAAATGAAACAAAAAGAACCAGAATACTTTTAAACCTCAGAAGGTTATAAATTGCTGAAATTTGTAATCAACATTATGTTAGAATCAGTGCATTAACATAAACCTTAAAGTTTGAATTGCTGCCCTGCTCTTATCGAAAATGTTTCAACACCTTAGCCAATCTGATTCATACTTTACTGGCACTGACGTATAATATAATATTATACAATTAAATAGTTTTGAATCCATTAATATTGTTAAATCATAATACACATTACTATTATAAATGAAAGTAGTTACACTATATTGGTAATTTCTCAATACTTTATTTTGCAGGTTTCTTGATGGTAAGATTCTAGACATTAATAAAGAGTTCCAGCCATATCTGGGTGAAGGTGGGAGGATTTTGGAAATCCGCTCACCAGATATTGTGGCTACAGTGAAGAAAGCTGCTCAGGCTGTGGGATACACAGAGGGAGCTTTACTTGCCCTTGCCATCATAATCATCCTCTGCTGCATCCCTGCCATCCTCATCATCATGATCACCTACAAACAGTGAGTACTGGTTGGAAAAGTAGAAAACTAAGGGCATGAATGTCAATTTAATATATTAACAAGACGTGTCTAGTAACTAACCCATTACAACACTAAGAGATTTCAGGATACCAAAAGTGATATGAGTTGTTATCAAAAAGTATCTGGGATTGTAGCCAGTATCGCAAAAGAACAAAGTATGGCACTGTCATGCACAAGCAACAGGAGTACTGTATGTCATAACCCTCGTGAAATGGAATGCAAAATTGCATTGTCATCATCAGGATCTGCATTATACACATTTTGGTTCTTATGTGTGTATTTGTAATTTTACTATTGACCAGACAGCAAGCATCAAATTATGTGTCAAGATCATGCAAATTACAGCATAGACCATTAAATTGCTTTAGCACACCTATGGCAATCAAGCAGTGAGCCAGGTGAGGTGTTTTGAATAATATTTGTGCTTCAAGAGGTGTAGCATATCATTGGAGGACAGCCATGCTGCCAAGGGTCAATGCTACCAGTTGAAAAATGTGTGTGTGCCAGTGACACAAAAACATGTGGGCTCTGATGTTTACAGTGCGGTGTCGCACATCATACTGTGGGAAAGAGAAAAAGACAGAAAGAGGTGATGGACAAAGACAGAAATAGTGAGAAAGTGGTATTTCAGTATAGATAGACATGCTAATGGGCAATTTCCCCCACCAGCACCATACGAGAGCAGACTAATTACAGTCATCTGTGACAGATCTAAAGCATTCTCTATTCTTGTCACACTGCTTTGTCACACCTCAGCCAACATCACAATAGAGCATCTGTCTGTGCAGCTCTCCTCCAACAGTTCCTCACTCCAGGGACATAAATAAGAGACAGAGAAACAAAGAAAAAACATCTACAGTTCCACAGGGCTTCCCAGTTTCACTCATGGATTCAATTAAATGTAGTTCAATTCTGTTTTATTTTCCTAATACATTTTTTCACCACAGGCATTTCCACAAAACATTTTTTAAAGATATCTGTGTCCAGATCCCAGGTGAGGATGCTAGAGGCAAGATGGCCTGAGGCAGAAACCTTGACTCAAGCAGTTCCCTCCTCCTGTGTACACTGGAGATCGTAATCATAATGGGAAATGTATGAAAGTGTGATTAAATAGAGGCATACTATAGAAGAAAGATCCTTGGCATGAGCCAGTAATGACTGGTAAAAGATGTCAAAGATATGATGGAACAGCAATTATGTACATATAGTAGATTTAAGCATATGAAGATAAGAAGTTGAGTATGAGCATGTATGAGCATCCTATTGATGAGGATGATGTTACATTCATCTAAATTCTTTCATTCTAGAGCATTATATGCTGATGTTGATCTAGCCTTTTAATTTAGCCACGTGCTTAGTTTTCAGTTTTAGCTGCTTGTTTTGCTAGAATTATCTGCGTTTAGTTGATGCCGTTGAGGTTGCAAGATATTTCTTAAGTAGATGTTTTCACATACGCGTGACTAAAATCCCGAATAACAGGAGAGAGAAATGTGGAATTAAGGAGCAGATACTGATATTGTTGACTTTGTTGTCAAATGTATTGTTTTATTTTCAATTCAAACCTTGAATGTGTCTGCCGTGCATTATGCTGAAGGTAATACTGTTTATTTTGCACAAAAAAAGTGGCAAGTTCAAATTTGAAGGTAACTGAGAAACAGCTTCATTTTAGTCAAACTCTGCCTTGTGTGCTGATATGCAACTATCTGAACAATGCATAATATGTAGTTAGATCTGTGGTTTAAATACCAATGCATGAAACTTATGCTTTAAATGCTCACTTCATAACTCAGCTCTAATTATGGACCTCAATTATAGCTGGGAACTTACCTTTTACATGGAGAAATATTCTGGAATGTATCATGAAAAGAATAGGTGCAAAATGTGATATGGATTTTGGCAACTGCATTGCTGTAGCAAAGGTGTAAAGACAATGTTTTAAATTATTATTGTAATCTTAGTGCTTTTTTCTCAGTACTTTCTTCTTTAAATTTCTGATTATTCTAAACCTTTAAAGCCCTATGTAATAACCTTATATTGGCTTTGTATCCAGTTGAGTACTTTTATCACATTTTCTGAGGAATGCTTTATAGTTAAATAAATAATAAAGGTTTCAATAGCAAATATTAACCCTGGAGTGCTGACTAGAAGAACCTACAGTGCTTGTGACAGAAGGAGAAATCAAGGTAGGCAGAAATATGGAGAGAAGAGAAATTTTACAAAGGAGGCATGAGAGTTCGGGGAACAGTAGAAAGAAGGAACTTGGTAGTAAGAGTTCATTTCTCTTTCACCAGTGCAGTAGACAGTATGTGTGATAAGTGTAAATTATTCTCCCTTCTGAGCTCTTATCACTATATAGAGGAACAAAATGGTGAGGGATGATATGCATTTCGTCACCTGGAGCAGTACCATCATCTAAAATCGCATGAAAGAGCTTAGCATTATTATTAACTGTGTGACTTAAGATATGCTGAGGAAAGCCTGCAAAGTCCCAATTTTGAAATTTATACAGTGTGTCATGTTTTGATAAGGAAATACTGCTGAGCTAATTATCTAACAATGCTACTTGTCCCCTTTTTATTTCTCTCTCCTTTCTTTCTTATCTCATTGTGGCTGTGCACGGACTCCTTCATCAGATTCAAAGAGTAAGTGTTATTCATTCATTTCAGTAATTATTTGCTGAAAACCCTGATTGTGCTCAGTCCCTGACATGTGAATAAAAATCAAAAGGTTGTTCATAAGCTATGAATAAAGGATCTCCACATTCTTTTCTCCACTCTAATCCATGCAAAATTATCTTTTAAAAAATGAAAAAGAAGGGCTTCTTGTCATGTTTCATTTCAACCTCAAATGACAAAAATAGGTTTATTTTAAAAAAAAAATCAAGTTTGAGAGACTGTTTCTATGGCACTGGTGAATTATGCAGAAATCTGTATTCTTGCTTAGACTCCTGTTTGTTAAGAGACAAAAGCATGAAAGAATTTGCTGGTGCTGCTGAGGAGCTTGTTGATTGTGTGCAACTGTTTTAACAGGAAACAGGCAGAGTGTGCCAAAACCGCCCGCATCCAGAAATCACTTGCTGCATCAAAATCTGCTGCTGCACCGGCTCCAGTTTCAGCTCCAACTTCAGCTCCATCCAATCTCTATGAGGAGCTTGGGGATGGTAAAATGTGAGTCATCCTCTAAAAATGTGTGCTTTTTGGGTAGAAAGGGTCAGAGATTTCTGTTACCAAGGGTTAAATTACTATACATTCTGTCTTTGAAAAAGCAGTGATGAGTTCAAGGTTGATTTGCAATAACAGGAAAAGAATTTTCAATAGCAAGGATTTAGCCCTTGTACATACCATGTTGAACTTGACTTTAAATATTATATTTTCTCCCGTTCCATATTTTCTTCAAACAGCAGATAATTGCAGTTGTTTGTTTAGATTTAGTTAAAAACCTTTCCTTGAGCATTTTGAATGAATTGAACACAGCAGGCTAACTTACATGAAGCAAAGGTAAGGGAAATCTCAAAAGTTTGCCTATGAACAGTCTAGCAGTGACGTTATCCACAAATTAGAAGAGAAATTAGGTTTTCTCATATAAAAGGCATTTTTAACTCTTGCAGAGAGGGGAATGTAGTGTTTCTCTATACTCTGTCAAACCAGATCTTGACTAAATTATAATTTTTTTGTCCATTTTATGGCCTACAATTCTGTGATTGCTGTATACCTCCAAGCTTCAGTGATTATACAGTAAATACAGTATAAATGCAGTGCATTGCAACAGTACAGTTGAAAACTGCAGTATTTTTTTCTTCCATTTGTATATGCATTTAAAAGTGTAGGGAAATGCAAGTGGTTGAGATTTTAGCAGAAATATAATTGCATCTCCTACAGGAAAGATGTTATTGATTTAATGTAATCAGAAAAAATGTGAGTACAAACTCAAAGAGAAATGTTTGATGGCAGACAGCTAAGTGAAGCACAAAGATAAGCAGAGCAAGTTTTTGTGAATCAGTCAAATAACAAGCAAAACAAGAAAGGTGTGTGTGCATGCACATGTGAGTATGTGTGTCTGTCTGTTGACCAGCAACAGCCTTTTTAGATAAAGCCTTTCAATTTCTGTAAAGATTTTCACTAATTATACAGCAATGCAGCAAGCATTAACGTGGCTATTATTTTACTGAGGTCAATTGTTTTTTTTCCTTCAATGGCAATTATTCACACAACAGTACTGTGGATACCATATTTATTTGTTTGTTGCATATAATAGCGTTCATGCAGTATGATCTATGGTAATATTGGTGATTACATATGCAGGAACCAAACACGCATAGATTTTGACTGCCTCCCTTCTTAATCCACATGTTAATCGACATCATGCCATGCTGTTTGATGGAAAATATTGTCTAGATCTCTCAGCACTTGAAGGCAGAGTAGGTACTTTAAAATAAAAAAGAACCAAAAGCATGCAAGATTTTGTAAGCATCTGATAAAATTGTTCCATAAAAACATTTCAGCATGCACTGTTTCATAATTAGTAAAGTCCACAAAACAGAGCACTGGACGGGGGCATAGGGCATGACTGTCATATCCAAAGCATGTAAGAAAACATCCAACATTACCATAATTGATGTAAACAACAATAGATATTGTTAGTACTCATGTGGAAGACTCCTCTTCAGTCAATGAGTATGCAGGTAGGCAGACAGGTAGGTATGCCATACTGACACAGATGACTTTAATTTTTTTATTCATTTATATATATATATATATATATATATATATATATATGTATGTGTATATGAAGTGTTTGAGTTCAAAAACAGATAAGTGCCATTGTTTTAATTATTAAAAAAAACTATTTTTTAAGTAGCTTTACAAAAAAGAAAAAAAAAACTTTGTCCAATAGCTTTTATAAGCAACTTTTTAAAAAACTATTTTTTCCCATGTATTGCCACTGAGCTCCTAGGGAAAGTGTACAGGCTGTGTTATAGCACTATCTCATAGCAGTAACCCACCTGTTCACCATGATGCATTGTGAGGACTTCAATATTCTAAATATGTTTGTTATTATTATAATATTATTATAAACAATGTTTGTTGTTATTATTATTATTATTATTATTATTATTAGTAGTAGTAGTAGTAGTAGTAGTAGTAGGATGATTTTGAAATAAAGCTGATTTTTAAGACTTTTGAAATTTAAAAAAAAAAAAATTGCATGGTAGTTCACAATACCTGGAATATCAATCAACAGAGTTAAATCCCTAGTGGTAAGTTGACATTCATTTGAGTTAAAATAGACGTATATATATATATACTTAATATTTAACTTATTTTAAATGAATTCTCTTGATGTTCTGGGGATTTTGCTATATACAAATGTAGCATTAATTGATGGTCATCTGTCTTCACGTGCTCATTAATCCAAGCTTGCATTTCATATTCTGTCAAAGTTCATTTCAGATCATATTCAACTGCTCTTTTTATTCTCTACTCAGAGTGCAGTAAGTCATTTACATAGCAGTTTAGTAGACAAGCCTCATGTTTCATTTTCAGTAATAAGGAGTTTTTATTATAGTGCACTACCTGCATTTGTTACTTATTCCTATGTAATTAGTGCTGCAGCAAGATGTTGTATTAGTAGGATTATTGCATAGACAGCATCCCCAAATCCTCATAATATTAGTATGTCTGTGTTACTTTACACGTCCTTCAAAGACTGGCTGTCTCCTTAGTTTATCACTATTCATTTGTCTGAATGAATTAATCCAGCAGTATCTCATCTCTGTGAACGTGAGGAACACTTATCACTTAGTGTTCAGTACATGTAAAGGTAAGTCATATATTAACTCAATAAGTAGGTTTGTTGAATAAAGACTGAAAATCCACAATATGGCTCACAGTTGTCATATTCCACAGAAAGTATTTTAAAAGTATTTATTAAATTTTAATATCCATAGATCATTGCATTGTAGAATTGAAGGCTTATATATAGATATGTTTTTTGACTTGTTAAATGATTCAGTGAAACTGAGAGAAGGACTCTAAGAGGGGCCTTTACCTTTTCTGTTCAATACTTCTTTCTCACTTATTTCTCTTTATCTTTTCGTCATGTATTAGATACAGACGTATAAGATGCCTTTACTTTTATGCTACACACACACACACACACACACACAC
>JBCNYH010000027.1:33670083-33685282 GCA_039654325.1 Tandanus tandanus | reverse complement strand
CCGCCGATAGTGGGGCTTGAACCCCCGACCTTGGGATCAGTAATCCAGCACCCTACCACCAGGCCACCACTGCCCCCGATGATATCTATGGTGGTCCCAATTTTTAAGAAAAGGGACCAAAGAGTTTGTTCTAACTCTTGGGAGATCACACTACTCAGCCTCCTCAGGAAAGTTTACTCCAGGGTGTTGGAAAGGAGACTCCAACATATTTTTGAGCCTCTGATTCAGAAGAAGCAGTCTGGCTTTTGTCCAGGTTGTGGTACAGTTGACCAGCTCTTTACCCTTGCAAAGTTGCTGAGGGGGTCACGGGAGTTTGACCATCCAGTCTACATGTGTTTTTTGGACTTAGAGAAGGCCTACAGCCGTGTCCCCAGGAGGTCTGTGAAGGGTGCTGAGGAGGGTGCTGAGGGAGTATGGGGTACTGAAGTCACTGTTGTGACACATTAGGTCCCTGTATAATCAAAGTGAGATCTGCATCCGCAACCCCGGCACAAAGTCAAACTTAACTGACTCCGCCAGGGTGTCATTGTGAAATACACACTGATCCTTTTGTGGTTTTTATGAACAGGATCTCAAGGCATTGTCATAGAGAGTCTGGCCTGGGAACGCCTAGGAGGAGCTAGGGAGTGTCACTAGACCTGTTGCCTCTGCGACCCAACCACGGATATGCAGAAGCAAATGAATGGATGGATATCGGAAACTTGTTATATAACTCACATACAGTAAATAACCTGTAAGATATAGCCAACGAACTCCTCAATAATGTGAGGGATGATCAAATTGTGAAATACACAATGGAACACATAAAAACTCTTAACACTTGATAGATTGGAAGGGGACATTATTGGGTAATGCAATAATTGCATTATTGGGGTCATATGGGGACATTACTGATGGAAATTTGCAGTTAACTAAGCAGTAAGCTTGCGTGCCTTTTTTAAGTAATTAAATTTTAATTGATGAAGCATGGTTGCTTAGTGGTTAGCATGATTGCCTCAAAGAAATGGCAGACATGCTAACCACATGGTGTTTCTGTGTAGAGTTTGCATGTTCTTCCTGTGCTTGCGTGGGTTTCTCCTGGATACTCCGGTTTCCTCCCAGAGTCCAAAGACATGCACATTAGGCTAACTGGCTATTCCAATTTACCCGTAGGTGTGAGTGTGAATAGTTGTGTGTGTTTGGCCCTGTGATGGGCTAGCAAGTTGTTTACGGTTGTGCTTCGCCTTCGTCCAGAGTCGGCTGAGATAGGCTCTGGCCTCCTAATAATGCTACTAAGGATTAAGAGATCCAGTAAATAAAAAATGAATGAATGATTAATTGAATTTTATTGATATATGAGTCTTCCTATTACTGTGTGTGCATGCATGGAAACTGAAATGGTGAGAGAAGAGAGCGTTACATCAGTGATTAATTCACAGACAATAAGCGGACTATCCAGAAAAGTCTCTAACCGACTAGCAGCATGACTCATATCGTTCAGTTATGAGACTCGCACGAGTTAAAGGATATATCTACCCTGATATACAATAATACGAAACTTATATTGTTGCTCTCATGAGCAGAGTTATTCATTTAGGCCGTAATGCATATCAACACAGATATAGACCTGCAAAAGAGAAATATTGTTGTTGGAAACATTCATTTCCTAAGCTGCTTAATCCTAATTAGGGTCGCAGGGAGACTGGCACCCATCTCAACCAGCTCTGGGCAAAGGCAGGGTACACCCTGGACAACTCACCAGGCCATCGCAGGGCTAACACAAACACAGCCATTCACACTCATACTCACACCTAGGGGCGATTTGTCACAGCCAATTAAATTTCAAATTCAAATTTCAAATTTATTTGTCACATACAAAATCATACACAGTACAACATGTAGTGAAATGCTTGTTACAACTGTCCTATATTTTTTTATATATCAATATCAAGCAGAGAAAAAAGAGATCAACAACAATAACAGTAACAGTAACTATTTGAAGGACTACCAATAGTTAATAGTCAAATATAAATATAAAAATATACAATATAAATGTAGTGACAATAGATAATAATGTATAAAGTGTCGGTGCAGTATGCACACAAAGATGTCCAGTGATTATGGATGTTGTGTGCGCAGAGTAGTGCAAGGTGTACAGAGAGTGCAATTTGCATGTGCAACAATCAGCTGAGGTAGAATGTAATGTGTAGGGACATTCAGTTGGCCTACTGTAGATGTTTTAGGACTGTGGGAGGAAACCGGAGTACCTAGAGAAAATCCCCGCAAGCATGGGGAGAACATGCAACCTCTACACAGAAACGCCTGAGCCTGGGAACTGCACCCAGTCCTTTTTGCTATGAGGCGGACGTGCTAGCCACTGTGCCACCGTGCCGCCCTGTTAGAAACACTTTGATTCAAATTTGCGTGTGTGTGTTTGTGTGCTTGAGTCTGTGTCTACCTCACAGCTTAACAAGTGTGTTTGTATTCAGCTCTAAATCATATTCTTTGAATTTGATGTGAGATGAGAAGTGCTATTTATTTATTAATAACATGAGACAAAATAACTCCATTTAATCATTCATCAGAGTCTTAGGGAAAGATGCAGCCAATCCCAACTGACTTTGGTTGAAAGAAGAGGTATACCCTCATTAGAAACAGAAACAAAAAACCATGCACTCTCATATTCACACTTATGGGCAATTTAGAGGAGTCAGTTGACCTAATGTGCATGTCTGAAGTCCGTGTAAAGAAAGCAGGAGCACCCAGAGGAAACACATGGGGAGGACATGTAAACTTGACACAAAAAAGTTCTTGTTCCAGTGGGTCATGATGTGTTTATGGAAAAATGGTACTTATGGCAAGTTATTTATTTAACAAAGATGTGGAATGTATGGTTATCTTAGCACTTTGAAAGTTTAAAGAATCAGGATGTGAATCTTCAGTTGGCGATGGTTGTATACTCCACTGTGTGCATAAAATGTCAGGGCCAAAGAGATTAAAATCCAGCTAGTGTTTAATTCTACATTGCAACTATGTCATTTCAAAGTCTCACATTCTCATGAAGTAAACCACCGAATCCCTGTACCTTCATCCTGGAAATGTGTTGGTAGGATCTGAAACAGAGTATCACTAATTGCAATGATATTGCTTTCCATCGCTTAAAATGTCATTCTCAATTTCACTTTGATCAGCATCCTATCTCTCATCTTAAATCTCTCTCACTTTCCCAGACAGTGGACAGTGGCGTGTCCTGTTGACAGGTCAACCCCAGGTCACATTCAATGTTCATTGAAGGAAACTATTTGGCTAAATGGCTGCCATTCAGCATTGCTTCATATCCTTTGTGATAAGGCAGAGCACAAAAGGCTTCTTTTTCCTGCCCCAGGGTTTCAAACAACTAAAATCCTAACATCTTGCTGCATCCTCTCCAGGATAAAAGAGCCAGTAATGTCAGGAAGTGAACACATTCCTCAGACCTAATTTGAACAGCCTTGCTTTCGCAAAAAGCGGACAAGTGTGTGTCTAATGTATTGAATTTAATGTTTATAAATTGTATATTTAAAATGAAATTTAAATAACATTTAATGATATGGAAGCTTTATTAGATGCTGCTTAAGAGAAAATGCAATCACATTTACATACCCTCTTTGCCAATAATAGGCTGGTAAAATAACAGTTTTGAGTTAGAAATAAGGTTCCTGGAAATCAAAGGTTTTCTGAGTTTTTCCAAAATTATAGTTAGATAGATTTGTTATAGTAGATTTACTCACATTATGAATCTAATTCTATAATTTTCTCCTATTCTATACTATTCATGTTTATAAGATGAGGTAAAATATTCCATATTTATTATTATTTATTTAATGTATTTTATTATTATTATTATTATTATCATTATTATTATTATTATTATTATTATTATTATTATTATTATTATTATTATTGTGGTTGTTGATATTATTATTATTATTATTATTATTATTATCAACAACCACAATAATAATAATAATAATAATAATAATAATAATAATAATAGAAATGGGACAGCCGTAGCCTAATGGTTAGAGAAGCAGGTTTGGAACCTTAAGGTCGCTCGTTCGAATCCCGAACCCGCAGGAAAAATGTGTGGTGGGAGTCAGCAGCACCCTCCCTACCTCCACATTCATCGCTGAAGTGCCCTTGAGCAAGGCACCTAACCCCCAACTGCTCTCTGGATGCCCACTGCTCCGAATGTGTGTGTGTGTGTGCTCACTTTGCATGATATTGCTTTCCATCTAAATGCAGAGGCAATAATTTCCCTTGCGGGATTAATACAGTATATCAAAAAAAAGAAAGGAAAAAAAGAAAGCAAGCTTCAGAACATGGAGGATGTCTGTGTGACTATGAGAGCGAGAGAGAGTGAGAAAGCAGTACTACTGGTTCTAAACCGAGACCAACATTGACTTAGCAGTTCTTAAAATATGAGTTTTCACAACACACATTGTGGGAGAGCAGGCTAGCAAATTTTATGTGCATGCATCAACTAGATCATAAATAACATGTGGAGTAAGACAAAGCTCAAGTGTTTGCCTGAGTGACTCTTTCAGAAACCACTTTGTGGCTTTCTTGGATAACTAACAACTAAGTGCTCAATAAAAGAAATGCTGCCTGGCTATTGAGCCTCAGACAATCAGTGCTGAAATGAGGCAGCCAGAGTGAGTTGGAGAGGACCCAGGCTGGAGCACAGCAGGAATGCTCTCTCCTTGCTTTGTGTAAACATGTTTGCGTGGATAGCTACCACCTGTAGTCCAATCCACAGTCAGATAATTTATCTTCACATACAGATGAAATGAGTGTCTGTGTCAAATTACTGTGTGCTACATCAGTTTATGTCAGGGTTATACTAATCTGTATAATCACTGTTTTCAGACTTTGGATTCCTGAACTGTATTAAAAATAGATTTGTTTTCTAATTTTCATGCTATATGATCTAATGATAACAATGTTTTGTGCAAATTGCATAAAAGTTGGTCCATCATAATGGTTTACACATTCACATGCTCTCATTAAAATGGAAAAAAAATCCTTGTGGTCCATATGTAAATTGCTGAAAACCTCTTAGCCAGGAGTCCAGTATGTATTTGCTGACTGAGTTTTTGGCAACTGAAGTACAGAGAGTGGCATATAGGTAATCACCCTCTATCTAAATGACCACTGTTGTATGACCACACATCAGCATTTTAATGTTTCAACCACTGCAAACTTGACAATAATTATATCCCGCTAGATAAATGTAATAGCTTTATTAGGGTGTATTTACACTGGTCTAATTACTGGTCTAAGGCTGGGGCAATTTCAATTTACCATGTGCTTTGAATTATTGAGTCAGCATTATTGCAAATTCTTAAGAAGTCTCCACATATGAGTTTGAAAAGGTATGAACAGGGTTAGTCTGTAACAGATTTACATACAGTAAGCCCTCTTCAATTTCTTCCACATTTTCAACGTGATTTTGATCTGGTCCATCTGACAGGGCCAATAAAGAGCATTCAGCAGTAAGGCAAGGTAAATGTCTCTCAATAGTCCCCGAAACAGATAATCGAGGAGACTTTTTAATTCAGCAACATGTACAAGTCTGAGTAGAATAATTGTTTTAGTATATGCTACACAGGAATAGGAATGTGGATTTTTTTATTTATTTTTTTGTATAGCCCTACATTAGACTGGCAACCTCTCCAGGGTGTTCCACACCTCTCATCTGAAGCCGTGACCAAATAAGTGATACAAATAATGGATGGATGGATAAAGAAATACCACCATTACCTGTTTATGTATTTTTTGTTTATTGTGAACTATAAACAAGAAGTGGCAAATACACAACTATGAGAGGTTTTGGTGCCTTTTGTTTGTGAAAACTCTATTCTGTTGTCTACTACAGGTAAATATTTTGTAAACGTTATGGAATGGTTACAGTGCTAGCAGCTTTCAAATGGTTTACATTGTGCTTTAATGTCCCTTTGTTTTTGTTTTTTTGGTGCAGGATTAAAAAAAGGCCCTTCACAACAAATATATGTGCTTAGAACAACAAATTGATTGAATATTTAAAAAGTGTGTGTCAGTAAAATGTATTAAATATTTATTGATTCATGCATGTTTTTATTTATTATTTTAAGAAGCATATTTTTCTTAGGTTTAATACTTGTTTTATGTAATAAGCATTCACTGTGTCATTTGTGTATTATCATGCTCACCATTCAGAAGGTTAACTAGATTGCCAATTTACTAGTTGCTTACAATTTGCCATCTCAGGATGTGTTCTAAATGTATCCTGAATAAGTATTGTAAAAATTGTGGATGGATTGTAACAGAATACACTACTGAATACAATTAGAAAGGTGTATTCTGTTCTTATTATGCCCAACCCTGGAAAAGAATGATCAAGGATAGGGGTTGGGTTAGTTATTATATTTTTTCCCTGAAACGTCTTCTGAAAAAAAAAATAAAACAAATAAAACACCCTAATTATTCTTCTGGTGATTGTTGTGTTAATACACAACACATTTATCTCAGCTCTTTGTTGTTATCTTTCTTTATATGTTCATGAATGAAGAAATGAATACTGATTCTCAAGGGAAGAGCAAAGAAGCAAGACTGGCAAGTGTTTCCATATGAACATTAATAGAGGACACATTCCTCTCAAAATGAAGGCAGTGCCTTTCATCAAAGAGACATAATCGATAAATGATAAGAATACGAAGCATATGGTGCATGTAGAAAGCCTGAGCAGAGAGAGAAGAAAATAAATATAAAGAGGACTAAAAGATGTGGGCTTGAGTGTGAAAAAAAGACAAGAACAGAAGATAATAGCAGAGAACATGGTGCTGTAAACAAAGAATGAATACGTGTGAATTAAAACATTATGTCATAGACTTCTCTTTAATCAGAGGATACCATCAGCCCTTGAGGTCACTTCCTTTGAGGCTAGCTTCATGCTGTGCACTGATCACTGCTTTATCAGGGAGGAATGCAAATTACAGCAAAGATCTCTATGAGCTCTTACAATGCCTCTGCTGTGGCATGCTAATCACGGACAGCAGAATGCCGTGAATACACTTCCTCAGGGCAGTACTTCAATGAGGAACAGCTGAATTAATGCTCGTCTCTTAGGCTCAGCCTAAAAGGAACTTTCAATGACTGTTAGAAAGATAATCATACACTGATTGTTTTTATTACAACAGGCACAATTTAACAGTTTTAAAGCTTCTTTGTTTGTTGATTAAATATACAATAAAGAAATTTGTTAGTGCTTTTTGCAGGAATCATAATATCACCTAAGCTAGAAGTCATTTTTCTTGCCTGTGGAGTTTTAGGAGGAGTGTATTGCTATTTTTACTCAGACACTGCCAGACTTATTTTTACAATAATTATTTTCTGAGTTCAGTGTTTAACACAATCAGCCTTTCAAAATTTTATGTTGTTTAGAAAGACATTTTAATAAAGGCTTATTGTTGAAATCTGATTCTAAGACATGCAAATATCAAACTTGATTTTACAAATGTATTTTTATTAAGTTGATTTTGCGTATCACTATTTTAGGCTCCTGGATTAAGCTCTCTCCAGAGAATATGCCAAATGTGTTCAAAGCATCATCGGGAATATTATTAAGAATTGTGTTGCATGTTATTTAATGGTATTGATATCTATTCTTTTCATTATTATAAAATAGGAGAAAATGAGCACTGTCCATCCATCTGTTTTATATACTGCTTATCTGTCATACTCACGAGTGACTATGAGAGAGCACACCCTGAGCATGTCGCCAATCCAGCAGGGCTAACAAAGAGACAAGCCTCCATTCACATTTAAACCTATGGACAATTTAGAGTAATAAATTGACTTAATCTGCATGTCTTTGGACTGGAAGAGGAAACTATTGCAGATGGAGGAAACTCAGATCAGCAGAGTGAGGATATACAAACTTCACGCAGCAAGGCCATGAGGTCCCATCCCAAGATCTTCTTTCTATGCAGCTACAGTGTTAACCAGTGCAACATGGCACCACCCTGCTGTGTACAAACTTTTGTCAAAGCTTTAGACATCCTGCTGTGTACAAACTTTTGCTTAGTAGTTTAAATGATTTCATTCTTAAAGTAGGAACACTTCTATGGACCGTTTCTTCAGTGTTGCACAGCTTTTTTAATGGGCCATAGGAGTGTCGAGTTCAGTCTTTTTTGGATTTGGAGAATAATAATTTCCTTGATTGTTGTTGTGGGAGGGACTTCAGAAGTACAGGGCAGACATTTTAAAACACACTGTGAAATCTGGTCTCTGTTTGAGCTTAGTGAAAGTTGTGTTATCATTCTTGGTATTAAAGCCAGCCAAATACGAGCCAATATGTGTTTTAATGAGAAGTGTCCAGAATGGAGGCTTAGAGACAGCATTCCTGTTATTTTATCAGCACATCCTGTTATTCAGATTATATTCCTTTGGCACAGTTTAAACTGGAACTTGACATGCACTTTAGCACTTTGCTGCTAATTGTGAAGTGGCCAGGATGAATATTGGCACCTCCAAATCTGCCTTGGATGCCAAAATAAATAAATAAATAAATAAAAAATTGGGATGATCCTTTCCCATGTGAGGAGAGACTTTGCCCATAGCCCAGGAGTTTGTGTATCTCAGCTTCATATTCAAAAGTGATGGAAAACGTGAATGCAAGGTTGACAAACCAATTGTGTCAGTTGTCCCAGTGCTGTAGTCATTCTACCAGTCTTTGGTGAAGCAGGAGCTAAGATTGTGAACAAGGCTATATGTTTATAGGTCAATTTACATCCCAATCCTCCACTGTCGTCAACGGCTGTGGATTTGTGGTTTAACAGATGATATCAAATATAGTGCCCAGAAAATTAATATTTCTTATCTTTAAATGAGTAATAATATAGAGACATGAATTTGCTTTTGTTGAATCAACATGGACATATATGCTTGTTAAATCTATAACACAGTTTTCAAGTGGCACAATATACACTCAGTGCGCATGCGTTAAGAGACGTACAGCCTTTTCAGTTGCTCCTGCCCTTCCCTTCTTCTTTTTTCTTACTTACTTTACTTTTTTTCTTGAACTTATTATTTTATTGTTCATAAGTAGCTGCCCTTTTAATATGTGGGCTGAAAGAGTTTTTGTACTTTTTATCGCTGCAGAACTTTTACTTTCATGGAGAGTTGGGACTGCAGCAACTACATGCCATGCACTTTGCTTACTCCAGGGATCAGCTGATCGCCCTGAAGCCGGCCGGACTAGCAGCCAGACCCAAGGACTTACCAGCTGAAATCTGGAGAAAAACACATAGGAGATGCAGAGGAGGACAAAGGAGGAGAAAGAGGGAGTCCGCGAGACAGCGGAGACTTACAGAGAGGAAAAGGTACAAACCGTGTCTCCTGTCTATTATAATGGGAAACGTGAGGTCACTGGTGAATAAGATAGACGAGCAGACAGGGCTAGCCTGGAGTCAGAAGGAGTATCGGGAGTGTAGTTTCATGTGCTTCATGGAGACATCGTTGCATCAGGATATTCCCAATGACAATGTATCCATCATGGGCTTTCACACTGTCCGGGTCGAAAGAGACTGCACCACAAGTGGAAAGCAGAAAGGACCATCAAACCACCAAAGAGCAGAGTTGTGGATCGGACATTGAAGCTGTTGGACTCAGACCTTATTATTTGCCTAGGGAATTTTCAAGTTGTCCCCCCACCCCACTGCTGCATGTGACACTTCGTGCTACCATAGCCCGGTTACAGACTCAACACCTGAGAGCTTTTATTGTGATCTTGGGTGACCTTAACCATGTCACCATGGACGCTATACTGTCAAACTTTGTGCAGTACGTGGCCTGTCCCACCAGAGAGGAGAGAGCTTTAGACCTGCTGTATGCAGATACTAAGGATGCCCATAGTTCCCCCCCTCGCCCACTGTGGAGATCAGACTACAACTTAATTCATCTTTCTTCATGCTATGTGCATGTTGTAAAGAGGCAGCCTGTGACTACAAGGACCGTTAGAAGATGGTCAGAGGAGGCCTTGGAGAAATTACAGGACTGCTTTGAAATGACAGACTGGCCGGCACTCTGTGAGCCCCACGGTGAGGACATGGATGGGCTCACTGAGTGTATTTCACACTACATAACTTTCTGCACTGATGCCGTTGTCCCAGCTGAGATGGTCTATTTTTACCCAAATAACAAGCTGTGGGTGACTAAAGACATCAAAGCCCTCCTTAACAACAAGAAGAGGGCATTCAGGGCTGGCAACAGACAGGAGATAAGAATGATCCAAAGTTTACTGAGAGTCAAGGGAAGCTGTGGACAAATACAGTGGAAACTCCAACATAACAACATGAGAGGTTTGGAGTGGTACGAAGACCATTTGGTGGCCCATACGGGGACAGATAAGGACAGCTTGGTTCTCCTAAAAGTGGCCACACAAGGTGAGTGGTTTTGCTAACCAAAACATTGGGCTTGACTTCGCTGACTTGCGTGTCTGGGGAGCAGAGTTGAGTAAGCTCCACTGAAAAGATGAACTGCTTTATTTATTGAATGTTTAAAATCCAGAAATTTACATGATAAGAAAAAAGAAACGAAAAAAATTTAAACAAAAATTACTTAGGTGTTTATTTAGCCTTATTATTTAGACTTATCTTTTCTGCTTAATGTGTTGCTGTGTAAGTGAATCTCTCTCTCAGTCTCTCTCTCTGAGTGAATTTTTTTTTAGCATGCATGCAACTCTGAAAATCTGCTGGGAGTGTGTTGTATTTAAGCTATATCAGTAAAAAGTTTGTCTGTCCTTGGAGGACAGGGGAGTAAGAAGAGAGTGGGCATTTAAAAAAAGTGCTCTATGAGATTATACTCTATAGACTGGTTCAGTTCAAAGGCTTCTGGGACCACAGCAACGTAACCCTTAAGGGGGCTGAGGTCACCAGTAGGTTTATTCTGACCTTGGGAAGAGCAATAAAAGTGTCAGAGTCAAGCCACAGTGGCGAAGGTCGCTGATGAGTATTGGGGGCACGTATTTTGGTCTGTCTTGAGGGGTTTGTAGTTTTTTTTTCCTTTGCCATTTCATAAGAAATGAATGACTGTAAGTCCACCCCCAATGCGTATGGGGTGTGCTGGTGAATCAAGGATAGGTGTGGTTTACGTTACTGCATTCCACCAGTAATACAGATAAAAAAGAAAATGTTGAATAAAATTGTGGCCAGAAAAGAGATAAAGAGATTACAGAGGAGTAATTAAGACAAACGGAGAAGCTAGCAGATTTCTTATTTAAAGTCAGGATATAGCAAAAGATATAAGTTAAAGTGAATAAAAATTATAAAACTTGCAAGTTGTATCATAGTGTAAATAAGTGCATATGTATTTATCTTTAAAGGGGGGCACACAACATTATGGGGGTTGTTATTATGTTGTGTCTGTCTGATCTGCCATGATCAGGAAAAAAAAAATTTTTTTATGGTTTGAGCATGTTATGTAACTCTCTGATCCGAGAAGATCAGAGAAGATTTTATAAGAAGAGGATTTAATAAATGATGAATTATGAGAAAAATTACCATAGGTTCACTCTTATGATGTCTAGATTCTATTAAGAAAGAGTTGAAGTTGCTATGGAGTTCATGTGTAAAAGAGATAGATTTAGCAACTATATTTCAGGTATAAAAGAAAAATAATAATAATAATGTAAACTGAATTTTAAATGCATAGTGAAATGCAAGGAAATAATAGTTGGAGTAGTGTGTTGTGATCAAAACACATAAAATGGTGGACAGGCATGAGCATAGGATGATAAGATTAGTGTAATGGTGGAAGACCGGAGTGTTCGCTTGTATTTCAGTTAAACTGAGTGTAATGTTTGCTTTCCTGATCCTCTGGGATCAGAAAAGATGATAAAAGCGTGAAGATAACCTTATACTAATGGTTTGGTTAAAATAAAATCTACTATTATAATTATTAATATTCCTGTATATCGTGCTAAAAGCACACATATCTAAACCGAGTGCTGTCTTGGAGTTGTTATGGGAAATTCCCAGGGCTAAGATAACAGGGATGAAGCATGGGGATTTTTTGTTTGTTGTTTTTTCTTTTGTTTTTCTCATAAATAACTTTCTTGAACATGTTTTGAGGTATTTGGGTGCACAAATGGGAGATATTAACTGGAAAGTGGTACATTATTATCAAACAGGCAGTGTTAGATACGGGGTGAGAGGAAGAAAAAGAAAGATTATTCTTCTCCTCATTCCCTTTTAAATATGTGCCAGCTGACACTCTCATTTCCTTTATGCTTTTCAGTGTGTATTATTATTGGTAATATTATAACTAAATTATTATTATTGTTGTGTTTTTCTTTTACTTTTCTTTAGACGTTTTGTTTAATCATGATTGTTCTTTTTATAAGTAGTGTCTACTACTTTTTATCTTTTTATAATGTTTTACTTGTTGGAAAATAAACATAATTGTATTTAACTTCCAAGAACTAAGAAAGGCAACTGAAAAAAAAAAGTCTGGTGTAAGCAGGGCCTTGGGCCCTCAACACTGAATAATAGCAAATACCAGAGGTTGTTTTTGATGACAAGGTTGCTTATGGTACCTAGATGTGTGATTTATATAGCTCTGATTATTTGGTCTACTAGCTCTGCAATGCTTTCAAATGAAATAAAATGAGTATCCTAAGTTTCACCAAGCTTTAAGTATAATTAAGTTTCCTTTTCTATGATGATAAGTTTCCTTCTCTTTTCTTTATCTTTAAAATTGTATATGGCAGTATGAAAAGCAGGAGAACAAAGAGGGAATTATTAAAGTGTGTATGAACTTTCCTTCATTTGACTTAACAGGGCAGGACAATATTTGAAAGATGTATTTTCTTTTCTTTTTTTCCTTTTGTTAAAGAAAAAGTTAGCACAATTGAACTGTGATTGTGGAACTGTCATTTAACAGAAGGCAGTAGAAAATTTGGAATTACCATGTGTTTTGGAGCCACAGCAGGACCTGTGTGCTGTTTTCAGCTGGACACCTGGAAAAGGTGAGGGACTCTTCTGCACATTGGTTGGGTAAAACCAAACCTAAAGTGAAGTAATAGCAGCTATGCAAAGATGTAGTAACACAGCTGCCAAAGGCTTTGAGGACCAAAAGGTGCCGTTTTAAGCCATGGCTCAGGCTGGAAGGTTGCCCTAACTGCCTGCTTAAGAGGGGATGGCAGGGGATGCTGGAACTATGCCCAGGCCAAAACAGTCCAGATGTAATACAACAAGATTATCAATGTCCCTAGGGGCCTAAGCAGGTATGACCCAAACTAAGCGTTTTGCTCAAAAGAAAAATGATGGTGCTCCCTTCTGATCATTTGGCTTCATTGATATATCATCCAAGTAAGTGTCTTTGACCTTAGTCTATTGTTTTCCTGTGAAGCATTTCCTTAATATCACATAATTATATATTGCTCAATAAGGTATTAGATTAATCATGTAATCAACTAGAGGTTCCAATGAGATTTGAACTCGGAGCACTGAATTCAGAGTCCAGAGTGCTAACCATTACACATTTTAATTAAATTTACTATTTGTTCACTAATAAATGTAAAATCTGGTCTAAGGTCTAGGTCCATGAGAGTGAGAACTCATGGGTTGAAGAAAACTACCGGAGGGGGACAATGGGACCTGGGCGATGTGCTAGAAACCTCTCCCTGGGTACCCCAATGAGTGCTTCCACGTAGCTCAAGGCTACAGAGCACGGAAGAAATGTCACGTCTGAGGAAGAAGCTGATGCGGCATATAAGCCGCAGAGGGGGGAAATGGAGTGGAGGTAATCAGGGTATCAGGTGCCACTGGGGGCACTGTGTGGTTTTGGACCCATGAACTGTGGAAGGCCTATTGCCTGCTGGTCTGAAATGTCATAATGTCATATATTTGGTCCTCCCTAAGTTTTATGCAAACTGCTGGACTTCCCTATCATGTACTGGAATTAATTATTGATCATTAACAGCAGCAACATGGATATGAATATGAATACAGAAATTGTAATATCTTTGGAATGAGTGATCATATTTCCTTTATTTAAAGACATTTGTAATCCTGAAATAGAGAGCTGTCCAATGAAGTCATCTCTAATGAAATATATATTTAAATTGCTAATGATTATAACTATAGAAGAGCAATTGTATGATTAACTGCACTATTTGATTATTGGACGATTTATGTGACTATTGTATGAGGAGTTTATTCACTGAAGTGAGTGTAAGATTATTTTATTATTTTATTTTCGGACCATGAAAAGAAACGAAATGGCCATCCTTAGCGATGTGAGGGCATCAAGCCTAAGCCTGAAACCCCCTGCCACACCACCCTCTCTCCCTCCCTCTCCTTACTGCACCTCTGCTTCCTGTGATGGACTTGACAATCCTCCCCACCTGTCAACTTCACCTATAATCAGGTTGAGATACAGCTGAGAAGACTACACTCAGGCAAGGCAGCAGGACCAGATGGGGTGAGCCCCCATGTCCTTAAAGCCTGTGCCCCCCAGCTCTGTGAAGTCTTATGTTACATATTCACAATGAGCCAGAGTCTACAGAGGGTCCCTGTGCGGTGGAAGATGTCATGCCTCGTTCCTGTACCAAAGACCCCACGTCCCAGTGGCCCCCATGATTACAGACCCGTAGCACTGACTTCACCGGTCATGAAGACCCTCGAGAGACTCATACTGGATCAACTGCGATCCATGGTTATACCACATATGGACCCCTTCAGTTCGCTTACCAGCCTCACCTCGGAGTTGAGGACGGCATCATTTACCTGCTTAACCATGTCTACACCCACCTGGACCAGCCAGCAAGCACTATGAGGGTCATGTTTTTTTACTTTCCCAGTGCATTGAATACCATCAGGCCGACCCTCCTGGGTGAGAAGCTGACAGCAATGCAGGTGGATGCCTCTCTTGTGTCCTGGATTGTGGCTACCTGACCAGAAGACTACAGTATGTGCGCCTGCAACACTGTGTCAGCAACACCGGAGCACCACAAGGGACTGTCCTCTCCCCCTTTCTCTTCACCCTCTACATAACTGACTTTAGCTACTGCACAGAGACCTGCCATATTCAGAAAGTTTTCTGCTTCTGGCTGCTGTGGACTTCTTCGTCACATGGTGTGAGCAGAATCATCTGCAGCTTAATGTGACAAAGACCAAGGAACTGATTGTGGATTTTAGGA
>JBCNYH010000027.1:33533163-33543956 GCA_039654325.1 Tandanus tandanus | reverse complement strand
GGCTGAGATGGGCGCCAGCCTCCCCGTGACCCTAATTAGGAATAAGCGGTTCAGAAAATGAATGAATGAATGAATGTGTACAACTGCTGCACCAAGCAGATGCAGTATACTCGAGGCAGCCATCATGCGAACATGAATCTGCAGTTAAAAAATGTATTCAATACGGCTTTACATGATGGCAAGCTCTGTGGCCTCATGTGACTGCAAATAGACACGCAGATCTATTCAATTTTGTGCACAGAGCACTTCACAGAAGTAAATAAATCTACCATAAAAAAGATTCTGTTTGAAATGTGTGGGCGTCATTGCTGACCTCGGAACTGCACTTAATGTATCTCATTATCTGGGTGCTGACAGTGGTATCAAGAGCTGTGAACTGGAAGCCTTGGAAAATGTCTTGAGTGCTCAGTTAAAACGTAGCAAGTCAGTCAAGTAGCGTTTTGAGAAAATGAAGAAAAACCCCCAGCAGTCTGCTGAAAACATGTTAACCTACTAGGTTTTATCAGGACAGAATCTGGAATATGGAATACTTTTTAAATTCACATACATTATAAGCTGTAGAAAAACCTACTAAATTTATTTACCCCATAAGCCCAATTTCTCCACATTTTGGACTGATTAGATTTTTATTTAATACTCAATCTGGAACATAGAGGTACAGCTGCCCCCCTGTTTCAAAAGGAGTACATGCTGTAGGATTTCTACCCGGTTATATACGTTTTCTTTGAATCTGGAAATTCCACATACACAGAGTCTTCATGATTTCTCTTCATTTCCTTGGGAGAAATGTTTCCCAGCTCCAAATCTCTGGCTAAAGTAGTGTTAGTGATTCCAGGTTCCAGTGCTGCAGCAGAGCATAAGGTTCAACCTTCAGAACAAATTTAAAACAGCCATGAGATGTCATCTGTCCGAGGCAAAGATGTAAAACATTACAACAATCACCTCTGCAACAATCTCCTTTGATACATAAGATTACTCTCAAATAAGCACCCAGGAGAAAAGATTATAGAGTTTAGGCTAGGCTACAGCAGGTCAAATTAAGTAAATTAATTTAATATCTTGTAAACGGTTTTGCTCATAATTTAATTGTAATTGTCTAATTTTGTTAAATTGAATTTTACCAATTTGCGTATTTACATTTGCTCATATTTGTTAATCTGTTTTCTGTGCTCTAGTAAATAGATAACGAAAAAAAAGTTTGTTCTGTATATTGATTCTTATTGTGGTCAAGTTGTTTTTTAAAAGTAAATGTTATTAAATTTGTTTCATTATAATTTTTTTTTTTCATTTAAATAATGAGTAATAGCAGGTTATGGTAGAATTTTGAAAAAATAAACCCATTAGGTCTTTTTTGACTAGATTACATTGGAATTTTTCTAATGCAGTACTAATTTCCAACATTCCCCAAATTGCTTTAGCCATAATATGAACACAGCTAGGTAGCTGCATACACACCAAGCCTCAATGTGTTCTGACACCTTTCTGTAATAACCAGCATTAACTGTTTTGTGGAATCAGAGCAGACATACTAACCTTCATTCCCCATGTGCATCAATGAAATTTGGGCACCCATGACACTTTTACCAGTTTACTTGTTGCCCTTCCTTGCATCACCTTTTGTAGATACTTAGCACTGCATACCAGTAACACCCCACAAGAGCTGTGTGTCTACAAGTGGCTGCAGGATCGCAGACTAGTGCACCAATGATCGCAGGCTACTTTTTTCCTCAACAAACTACTTAAATGGAATTAAATGCCATGTTATGAGAAACACACCAGAACCACTGATATGGTAAACTGATCATTTATATCACCTTCAGTTTAAACAAGCAGAAATTTTCACACAAATTATACCAGTATTACTTGGTTCCTGGCTGTGGATTTTATTTAATTTTTTTTTTTTATATTTTAATTTAAATGGCTGAAACATTGCAGAGAGTAAGTAAATTTTATGAGAACTCATATATATTTTTTGGAATAAATTGGTTTTTGGGAAACCAATTGGTTTTAAGCATTTCTGCATCGGATCATTGTGTTAATTAATAGCATTGCAGCTAATTCCTTGATTTATTTTATTCAAAAACATTTTGTTCTTAAAAAGCTTGGAGTGAAATACTGTGTTGAGTTTGTGTTGATTTAGCACTTAAATGAATGAATCAAGCTTAAATTATAGGTTATTGGTTTCCTTTTTAAAAATTTACAAAGCAAAACATAGTGGTATTACTGATTTTGTGTTACACATGACATAGGAATTTAGGCATACTTTATGCACAACACTTTCCCACTGAGTTTTGACTGATGGTATACTTAGCCTATATCCTAGTGAACCAGTATCAGAATGTATTCACTGCTGGTGACTTTAAAGCAATTTTGTAAGTTGCTCTGGATCAGGGTGTCTGCCAGATGCTGTAAATGTAAATGTAGGTGATATTTAGTGCAAAGTTAAATCAAATACAATAATTACTATCGCAAATTTCAGGCCTCTTTGTTATTTAAATTATTCAACATTTTACTACTGACTCCTGACTCTACCCCTTAATCACGTTTTTGATCATTACATTAAATCCACCCAAATGCATGCTAAACGTGTTACACCACTCATACAACGGCAACCTGAAGGTGTAGAAAACATTAAAACAACAAAGCAAAATTAACAGAAAATGCTATGTAGCCTGTGTGAGAAAAAAAAATAAAAATACTTAGCTTCTACTGCCACCTAGTAGTAAATACACATCAGAAACTATTTATTTATTTATTTCAAAATCTCTCTGAGCTTTATGACATATTAAATGTTGCGCTTTTAAATAGTACATTATTCCCAGCAGCCTTAATGAGTACTGTACAGCCAGCATTACATCCCTTCTTTTTTATTCTGATTTTTAGTTTTAGTTTCTTCCTCTAAAAGTTAGTATGGATGACGTTTTATCATAAAACAGGGACTGGTTGTTTCAGTGTATAATATAATCTTGTGTTACGGATCAGGTTTCTGATTATTTTGTTTGAGGTTTTGGGAATGTATGACAGGGTTTAACTTAGTTTAACTGAGAAAAATGGAGTGCGAAGACATTATTTTGCTCCTGGTTTTTGGGCCTTTGAGGGGTAAGTGTTATAATTAGAGAATAAGCTGCTGAGAAGGCATACTCAGCTTTATACCCAAAGGAGGAGTATGGTACTGGCCTCATTTACAGCAAATGAGCCCTAGAGTTTCCAGTGGATTGCCCTTCTTAACACACTCTACAATTCTTATTTTGTTTGACTTGTGGTTTTTAGTTCTTTCCTTTAGTAAGAGGGGATTCATATCTTACAGGTCTGCTACAGGAACAAACACAGACTTCCCTTAAAAGGGCTAAACTGTAAGTCAAAGAGATGTGGAAAGAGAGAGAGTGACAAGAAAGACAAAAGAAAGACACTGGCAAAGGAAAGCAAGGAATAAAGGTGTCAGAGAGCAGAAGGACACAGTTTCCTTATATAATAAAATACCACACATTCAGTGAAAGTAAAACATGTCTCACTCCATATCAGATTAAAACAAGTTTGTTACTGACATAAATACAGTATATAATATTTAATAATTGTAAGCTTCATTCAAGACCTGCACAACTGAATTGAAAACGAGTAATTAAATGTAACCTTAGAAGTGTCACTTCTGCCCTGTCTCCAAACATTCATTCATTCATTTTCTAAGGTGCTTTAGGGTCGCGGGGAGGCTGGAGCCCCTCTCAGCCGGCTCTGGGTGAGAGCGGGGTAAACCCTGGACAGCTCACCAAGCCATCGCAGAGCCAACGCACACACAGCCATTCACATACATACTCACACATAGGGGCGATTTGGAACAGCCATTACCTACTGTACATGTTTTTGGAATGTGGAAGGAAACCAGAGTACCCGGAGGAAACTCATGCAAGCACAGGAAGACCATGCAAACTCCACACAGAAACGCCCGAGCCCGGAAATCGAACCCAGGCCTTCTTGCTGTGAAGCGGATGTGCTAACTACTGCACCACTGTGCCGCCGCCACCAAACATATTAAACAAAAAAAAATTGGTGGCAGTGTAATTACGATTTTAATTATTTCTTTAATTGCAAAAGAAGTGCAATACATAACTATATAAAATTTTTACACTCTGGTTTCAAGAATAAAATCATCTGCATGGAGATATAAAGCAAAATCACTCTACAAACTTGGTAGAAATTGCAGGAATATCTGCAGTACTGCTATTGTTAATATTAATATTAACTGTTAGTGTATAGTTTCATTTTATATGAAGTGATTTTAAAAAAATAATACACCCGTTTTTGTGTGTGCCTTTACAATTTTGAGTTTGGATAGACATGAGGAAACCTACAAGAATACAGGAGAGCATGTCAAACAGTAACCCAAGCTCAGGACTGAGCTGGGGAACACATAGCCATGAGTCGGCAACTCTGTTAAAAATTTAAAGAAATGATGTCATCATTATTGCCTGTTCACACTGCATACTGAAATAAGTTTAAATTTACACCTCCATAATTGTTTATAAAAATAAGACGTCAAACAATCTTTTATTGTAAGTTTGTAATGATGTTCTATATCTGTGTTGTAATCATCCTCTCTGACCTCTCAGTCTCAAACTCACAAAAGCAATGAAACATCCTACACTCTTTTGTATAGTCAGAATCCAATCCCTACTAACCCACTAACCCACAATGTACAAATCATGATATTAATTCCCTTAGATCTCATATTTCAGAAGAAGGAATTTGTATAAATGCTGCATATGAGAAATGTCACAAAATACTTTTACAAGGAGTGTAGCAGACTGGAGAGTTACTGAAAAGTAAATAAATGCATATGTTACTGATTCAGTCCTTTACCATTCAAAATGACTACATACTTGAGTCACAATATGCTAAACAGAGATTTTGTGTAAGCACTGCCAGAATTGCGTGTATTCCATCAGTTGTCATGAAATTGTATATATTCTTTTGGATAAATGTTGTTTATTGAATAAAGAGACAGCATGGGCAGTATCAATTAGATTTGTTGATTCATTTTCTTCATAGCTGTAATAGAAGTTGAAAAGTTATATATCTAAGAAATAGAAGTTGAAAAAGTTGAAAAAGAGATATACAATTTTGTAATATCCCAAACATGGCAGTATTGAACACATAAATGCGCCAAGAGTAACAGCTGGAAAGCCAAAAACAGTGTTGCAGAATAAAGTATATATGAACAGATATTACAAAGAGCTGGAAACTATATTCACAGTAAGGCCTAATTGCCAGAGAAATAGATTTCAAATTATCCCATGCGTACGTTAGGACGTCTGACGAATTCATGTGGAAGTGTGATCTATTTAAGTGTTTAGCATATTGTGACTCACTTACATAAGTAAACATAAAAAGCCTTTTAAATGCTGATGATGCTGATCAGTATAAGGACAATGTAATATTAGCTATTTTGAGTTCTGCCTTCTATATATCATCTTCTGAAAGCAAAGCAAACAAAGCAGACATTTATCTCAAAGCGAAACAGGGAAAATGGGATTGATGAATGCGCCTTTCAAGTGTATGTCAGCAAAGCACAAACAATTACAGTACAGACCGGGGTCGCTTTCTCAAACAATTATTGGACACACCACTGAGATAAATCCTCTGTGCTTTTAGTGATGGCCCAGAAACCTGCTTATCATTTTCTTAATCTTAGACTGCATTTGGCCACTCAGTATAATTGTTTTCTCGAGCAAAATGTTTTTATTCCCTTCTTTTTTGCAACAATAAAAAATTAAAAATTTAAAAATAGACAATAGTGTCAGGATTAATTACAAGGAGTCACAGTTTGCATTTTTCATAAAATGTGTTGTGTTCATTCAAAGAAACATTACATGAGACAGCTCAGGTGAATGTTCATGTGGAAGAGTAACAGTATATACAACATATCGTTGATGAGTACTATGTACTTTAGGGAATGTCCCGCACAAATGTAACACAACACATGAAGTTTCTCATTACAGTACAAACATAAAAATAAATGCAGTATTCAAATACCCTCATCCACCCTCTGCCTGAGTATGATAGTTTATCCGCCTGTGGTAAACTTGGGCTAATTAACTCTCTCCAGCATCAATAAAACCTTCACTCAGAAGTGACTTTTTGGTTTCATTCACTGACATCGTATGAAGACACCCAGTGACTCAGCTGTCCAAACATCTAAAAGAATTTACTTCCACCACCTCGGTGCCAGAACAAAGAAGAGGTTAGATGCATGTTTTCTTAATAGAAGGCGGGACCAGTCTAGCAGTACCGGACGATCCGAGAGAACGTGGTGCAGTGCGGGGTGTGATAAGTGCTTTGAGGTAGGAGGGTGCAAGTCCATTTTTGGCTTTGTAGGTTAGCATTAGTGTTTTGAATCTAATGCGAGCAGCTACAGGAAGCCATTAAATGCTGACAGAATTTTTAAAGATCAGTCTTTATATGAATAGTATATTCTGCATGCCAAAAAATGCCCAACACTCTAATATTTTGTTGGAATTCCTCTAGCTTCGATTACAGCATGCATTCACTGTGGCATCATATGAATAAACTTATTGTCACAATGTGGAGTTGTTAAAGCAGATGTAAGTGCAGAAGATAAAACAAAATTTTTATAAATAACCAAAGACAAAAGCAAATAGAGCATAAAAACAAAGACACACAAAGCAATACTAAAGTACCCAACATAAAACGACTTAGGCAAAGAAAGAAGCAAGAATTGATAAACAAGAAACGAGAACCATAAGACACAATACGCCAACACAATCCCAAGCAAAGAGCTAAGAAAACTTAATTCCTTATATCATGTATGCAATTACTGTAATCAGCACCAGGTGTGTTAAACATGTGACAAGTCATGTGTCTGAAGTCATGGGACTGGGAGTAATGCAGGGACTGCTGAAAAATGTAGTGAGAGTAAGGAAGACAGCAATGAACTGTAGCTGTGACACAGGCAATGTCACGATTAATTTTTTAATAAATTTTTGTGTTGAGGATGGAAAAGTTGAACCACTGCGTGAAGTCTTCTCCAGCACACTCTCCAGCACTCTTTGATTCCACATTTTAGATCTGAGCCCTCAGGAGAGAAAAAACTCCATTGATGGGATAACCTTGTCATTCAGTACATTCAGGTCTCTTTATATTATTGCCAAATAATGTTACTCAGCCTTGACCTGACTAACTGAAGCAAGCCAAGCTCATAACACTGCCCCCACAGGCTAGTACTGAGGCCACTATGTACAACGAATACATTATTCATGCACAAATCTGGACTCATCTGATCATATGACCTTCTACTATTCTGATCTTTATGTAGGTGGTCGTCTGATCTTTACGCTCCCTTTATCCTTCCAACCCGAAGCATTCTGGTTATTTTAACAAGTGGTTTTCTTATTGCCCCACAGCTGTTTAGTCCTAATTCTGTGAGCTCATCCCATTGTGTGTGTGGAAATGCTCTTACTTTTGATCAGTTCAGCACTATCTTACCAGGTTTTAGTAATGCATTAGGACAGTTTTTAGTAATTTCAGTCATCTCTTTAACAAATTTATTGCAGGCCAATAATTTAACTCTTCTAAAAGGCAGTGATCTCTTTTCCACAACCAAAAGATATGTCCTCTGTCTTGGTTGTTAAAAAATGAGAAGCCATTTACTGCAGCAGATAAGGTTAAATAACATGTGGCCAGCTGAAAGATATTATCACTGCAGTAATTATCCAATCAGAGGCTCTTGCCTATTTGATCATTTAAATCCGTGGCAATTATTTTCGTAAGGCAGAGTATTTATATATTTTGACATATGCTGGTTAGACATTGAGCTACAAAGGACATCATGTATACAATAAAGGGAATGATCATCTAAAGCAGACTATTATACTTTTTACAATATGAATTATTGGCAATTAAAATAGAAACACAATGAAGAGAAGTCATTCATTATTTATTTCTGGTTTAGGATCATACAAATTCTGCTCTTATAAACCAGCTGTGTTTTCTGAAAAAACTATGCTGCATATATCCTCATGCAAGCTGTTCATGGTGTCCTCTGCCTTTCAACCAGAGTCAGCTGGAATTGGCTCCAGCAACCCCCGTGCTTAAACAGGATAAGTGGTATTGATAATGAATGAATGAATGAATGAATGAATGAATGAATATCCAGTCACAGATGCAGTCATTAGTCCTTGTTTCAATTGAAATATGATTTTTAATTATTTTATTACATTAACCAGGAACCATTCATTCATTTTAATGTAGGACGTTGAATGGCAGAAGATATACAAATGACAGAAACACAAAATACAACCCCCATTCCAAGTTGGGATGCTTTGTAAAATGTAAATAAAAACTGAATGCAATGATATGTATATCTCACAATTCCATATTTAATATCTTAAATCTACAAAACTGCATCTACAAATTGTGGAACAATTTCAGAATCTCTGTGTGTAACGGAGGTGGCATGGTGATGTTATGTTTAGCACGTCCGCATCACAGCAAAAGGTCCAGGTCTCGGGATAAAGCGTTTCTGTGTGGAGTCTGCATGTTCTCCCTGTGTAACCAGGTACTCCGGTTTCCTTCCACAGACAAAGCACATTAACAATAGGCTGACTGGCTCCTGCCCCTTGGTTTCAATGTGATTGTAAATGGTTGTGTGTTGGTCCTGCAATGGGCTGGCAAGCTGTTCTGGGTGTACCACGCCCATACCCAGAGTCAGCTGAGATAGGCGCAGTTCGGCAAATAAGTGAATGGATGAATGTGTGCCACTGTCAAGACCAAAAGTTAATAATTGATCCACGTGAGCTTCGAGCATCTACTGTAGATTATGAAATATTCCATTTATTTATTTATATATTTATTAATTGATTTATTGTCTGATTTATTTTATTATCTCTGCCCTTTTTATACTCAGTCATGTTACTGACCTGTTGAGAATAAACCAAATTAGTTGCAGAATATTCCTCCAGCTGTTTCTTTTTAGTACCACTTACTTTTCCAGCCTTGCCTTGTCTCAACTTTTCCAAGGGCTGTTGCTGCTACCAAGTTCAAAATGAGCTAATATTTTTCTTTCTACATTTGATATGCTTTCTATGTTCCACTGGGAATAAAATATGGATTTGTGAGCGTTGCAAATCATTGCGTTCTGTTTTTATTTACATTCTACACAGAGTCCCAACTTGGAGTTGTAGGTATATGATATTACCACTGTGTATTTGAGTAACTGAGTCAGAACTAAAATGTGACAGCTATGTTACATCTCCCCCACTAGAAAACAAAATTTCCTCTGTTTTCTCTTCCCTGGATGCAAATTGAATTAGAGAGATCCATTCCACAAGAGCATGTATGCAAATCAACAGGTAACTGAATCCCACAGCTCTCGTATCGTACAACAGCACAGAATCATTACTGCATTATATTTATTAACTGACATTGGGTTAATTAAATGTTAATTCTAAATTCTAATCCAGCCAACAATTTACTGTGAGTGATGTCATTCGAAAATGATGTGTTGGGAAGCTGTTGTGCCACTGAATGATCTACAGAATCAATTTTAATGCCACTACGTTGATAAGCAAATTATCTCGGCGTTAAGCAAAAGAGGCACTGGAATATTAAACCCCTCTGGCTATCAGAAAATTGCTAGGCCACTGTGCTGAACAATACTGACACATTTGTTTTTTTGTTAGGCCTATTTCTGATCTTCCAGCCGTGAAAAAGTATTTCAGTGACAGTGACAGCCAGTATGAACTGCCATGGAAATGTGTTCCATATAGAGCGTGCTGTGTTAATAGGCAACAGTCAGAATCAGCAGCTTAAAGGAACAGGATTTTTTTATTCAGAACAGATTCAGTGTGAGCTTGGATTCAGTGAGATTGGGATTTTATTTGGGGTTCTTACTGACAATCTTTCTTATTTCTTAAATGAATTTGCTATAGCATGTCTCTATAGCAAATAGCTTACAAATTTCTTTACAGTAATGTGCAAAAGTTTTAGGCACATGCAAAGAAATGCTATAAAGCAAAACATGCCTCATATTTACATACAAATAATTAAATTAAATGTTTCTACCTAAAAATATGCTGTAAGGCACAGTAAACAGTAATAAATGAAACAAAGTCAATATTTGGTGTGGTGACCCTTTGCTTTATAAATATATTCTCAGGTACAGTTTGTGTAGTTTTATAAGGTAATGATCTGAGAGGTTTTACCTAGCCTCTTGTAGAACCAGACACAGTTCTCCTGGAGATTTTCACTGTCACACTTGTTTCTTTATTTGCAAGCAAAGCCAAGCAGCCTCCTATCAGTTTCTGTCTGAATAGTGGTCTCTTACGTCATATGTTGATTTCTGTAACATTTATTTTTTGCTGGAAAACTTATGTTTGGAAATCTAAAATGTTTTTGTACTGATTTACTAATGTACAAGTGATAAAAATCTATAGCAAAGTTTATACTAAACAAGCCTGGTGGCTACAGAGTGGAACGGAGGAAGAGTAGGTTGGAAACACTGATCGAAAAATTACTGGATTAAGCACTCGGCCTATCAGGCCGCTCAGAGGTGAAGCCAGCCAACCCGGGCCGGCCGCTATATTACTAGTCCCTAAACATTACAACCATGTCTTTTATATGGACCGCTCCATAAGCATGATACTAAGAAAAGTGGTCAAGATGGATCTTTTTATAAATACTCGATAATTGCATTATGTAATATTTTACTGTTTTTCGTCTTATTTTAAGCTGTAAGAAGTAATTAACTACTATTATATATAGACATAGATTTAGGCCTATAT
>JBCNYH010000027.1:33521342-33531786 GCA_039654325.1 Tandanus tandanus | reverse complement strand
AATGTTTTTTCATTCTATAACTGTCTTTACATTTCATTTATTTTACCCACAAAGTCTTATTTTGTGCGTACAAGATTGAGTCACGTGATGTCTATTTTTAGCTACTAAGCTCTGATAGCTTTAGTAGTGGAACTCTGTTCCACTAATAAATAGAGTGGTTAAGACTTTTGTGCAGTAGTGTACATGATTTCCTAAACAGCTGGCATGAACAATGCAGCAAGTATGCTTCCGAAACCCAGCCCTCCTGTCAGGCACGTTTAAGTCTTTTCCCTTCTCCCAGACAAGCTTGATTTAGCTAATTAACAGCACAGTTGAGGTCAGTATGTTAAAGCAGGTACTCCAGCGCTAGGCTCAGGTATGTAAGCCCATTTCCGCCACTAAATAAAAAAAGTTGGATTGAAAGTCGTAATTATGAGACGCTAGTTCATATTTATTAATTTGTAAGTCATCAATCTGAAATGCTGTCATAATTATGAAAAGCTAAGTCATAATTATGAAATGTTAAGGCATAATTTCGACTTAGCATCACATAATTATAACGTAGTAACTCATTATTATGACTCAGCATCTCATAATAACTTACTAACTAATAATTATGGCTAGTTAACTTAATTACGACTTACCAACTCATAATTATGACCTCATAATTATAACTGACTCAGCATCTCATAATGCCTTACTAACTCATAATTATGACTAACTCAGTTACAACTTGAGTCATAACTTATAACTATCATAACTTTTAAGTCATAATTACAATTAAGCATCACATAATTATGACTTACTAACTCATAATCATGGCTTACTAACCTAATTACAACTTATTAACTCATAATTACGACTTAGCATCTCATAATTATCACTTAGTAGCTAATTTTTATGAATCAGCAGCTCATAATCACTTACTAACTTGTAATAATGACTTACTAACTCATAGTTATGACTAACTAACTCAATTACGACTTATTAAACCATAATTATGACTTTGCATCACATAACTGTGACTTACTAACTCACTGTTATGATTCAGCATCACATAATTATGACTTACTAATTCATAACTATAACTATCTAACTCAATGATGACTTACTAACTCATACTTATGGCTAACCAGCTCAGTTATGACTTACTAACTCATAATTATGGATAACCAACTCCATTATGACTTACTAACTCATAATTAGGACTTAGCATCTCATAATTATCCCTTAGTAACTCATTATTATGAATCAGCAGGTCATAATGACTCCATAACTCGTATTTATGACTTACTAACTTATGGTTATGACGTACTAACTCGTAATTACGACTTACTGACCTATCATTACTACTTACTCAGAATCAGAATTATGAGACTTTTTTCCCCCTGCTCCAGAGCTGTGCTTGTTACACTTGTGGCGTGGCGTATAAGACACCAGAGACGGTGAGAGGGTGAAAGCGGTGATGCAGGTAACCTACTGTGAACTCTTGGGGCAGAAGGGCAGCGTTACATGGTTCAGGTCGTGGATGTCGAAGGCGGTGGGCTCGGCGGAGATCGCCTGCCTCTTGGTGCGCTGCTGCTCCTGCAGCTCGCTCTCCTGGTGCGCGCGCTGTGTGGCTGGCCGGATCACGGAGCGGTATTTATCCAGCTCGTTCTGCAGTTTCTGAATCAGCTCGTCCTTCTGGTCCAGTTCAAGCTCCAGTTCATCAATGAGCGCATCCCTCTGCCTCAGCTCTTCGATCTTCTCCTGTAGCGCGTACTGCAGGTCCCTCAAAGTGCCCATCTCTCTCTCTCTCTCTCTCTCTCTCTCTCTCTCCCTCTCTCTCCCTCTCTCTCTCTCTCTCTCTCTCTCTCCCGAGCGACACTTTCCTAACTTTTTCTCGGGTGTTTCTCTATTTCCACCCGCTCCGACAGAAAACTTGTCCCTAAACCCAAGGCAGCTGCGATGTGTGCTGCGTGTACTAACGGTTGTCGCTGCGAGCCACGTGATCAGGTCCGCGAGCGTCCGCGCGCAGCTGTACTGGAGAATGTGGAGCGTCCTCGTGCTGTCACGGTTCCCGCTCTTTCTCGCGCGCGTCACACGGCGAGGGAGTCCTCACACCAAGGATTCCTCAACTACTACTACTACTGCTGCACCAAAAACAAACCAGCTGCACACTACAGTGCTCACTAGGACTGGAAACCATGTGTCACCCGGTTACCATAGCGACCATAACGGCACGGGTGTGTCTGTAGGACATGCTCTCGACAGTGCACATGATGTCGTTTGGACGGTTCTGAGAATTGGGGCATGTTAAATCCACCACTGGCCGGATTTCCTCCTTCCTCCCAATAGGTTCTAATAATGGCTTTATCACAGCAGAACTGAATCATTACACTCGTACTGTTAAAAAGGGGGGAAGTCGCCAGGTGAATCTTTGCCAGTGCATTACTCAGAGTCTTATTATTAATATTTTAGGGTCCTGAAACTTTTTTTGTTGTTGTTTATATTTATTTATACAAATGAGACCTTAAGCCTGTGTATGAATTTGCATACCTCTTATAAAACTTGCCTTTACATGGCCGCATATTACCAAGGACTAAAATCCTCCATTCCCAAAAGAAGGCTGTTGAATGTTGTGTCTCAACGTCCCAACAAGAGAAACAGTATCTCTAAACACAAGGAATAACATTTCACTTATAAGTATTGTATCTCCAGAATAATTATTATTTATTGTGGATACAGTGGTGGGCCGGTGGTAGGGTGCTGGATTACTGAACCCAAGGTCGGGGGTTCAAGCCCCACTATCACCAAGTTGTCACTGCTGTCCCCCCAGTGCAGCTAACTGGGTTATCAAAGGCGTGCCACTGTCTGTGGTGAGAGGCATGTAAAAGAACCATTGTTGTCGTTCGAAAAGAGTACGCCACTGGATTGCCGTCAGCGTGTTTCTGGCCTGTGATGGCTTGGCGAGCTGTCCAGGGTGTACCCCGCCTCGCCCAGAGTCAGCTGAGATGGGTGCCAGCCTCCCCGAGTAAGTGTAACCAGCCTCTAGTAAGATGGCGGCAATTTCGGGATGTTCCAAATATTATTTAATCAGGAAAATTCTACATGATCTGAAAAACGGCATCATGGTGGTTGACACGTCTGCCTCACAGCAAAAAGGTCTTGGGTTTGAACCCCGTGCTTGGCAAGGGTGTTTCTGTGTGGAGTTTGCATGTCCACCCCGTGTTTGTGTGGGTTTCCTCCAGGTACTCTGGTTTCCATTCCACACACTAAGGACAAGCACATTGGGCTAACTGGCTGCTCCAAATTCCCACCTAGGTGTGAGTGGGAATGTGAATGGTTGTGTGTGTTGGCCCTGTGATGGACTGGCGGTTCGGAAAATGAATGAATGAATGAATGAATGAATAATTCATATTCTGGAAAATAGCGCCATAATATATTTCTAGGGCGGCACGGTGGCGCAGTGGTTAGCACGTCCGCCTCACAGCAAGAAGGCCTGGGTTTGATTCCCGGGCTCGGGCGTTTCTGTGTGGAGCATGTTCTCCCCGTGCTTGCGTGGGTTTCCTCCAGGTACTCCGGTTTCCTCCCACAGTCCCAAAAACATGCACAGTAGGCTAGTTGGCTGTTCCAAATCGCCCCTATGTGTGAGTGTGTGTGAATGGTTGTGTGTGTGTTGGCCCTGCGATGGCCTGGCGATCTGTCCAGGGTGTACCCCGCCCTTGCCCAGAGTCGGCAGAGATGGGCACCAGCCTTTCCGTGACCCTAATTAGGATGAACCAGCTTAGAAAATGAATAAATGAATGAATGAATATATTTCTAATATGAATGCTAGAAAAATTTAGAAAAAAAAATCTACATTTGATTACATCTAGAATCACTTTACATCTAGAAAAAATTCTGAATGAACCAGTTTTAAAATAAAATCTGGTTTCATGCTTTTTCACTGTAAGTGTTGTTTAGGGATTTTAATTGAAACTGATAAGTATATAATTCATTCATTCATTCATTTGCTGAATCACTTAATCCTAGCTAATAGGTTGAAGTCTATCTCAGCCAACACTGGGCAAGGGCGGTGCACACGCTGAACAGCTTGCTAGTCCATCGCAGAGCCAGCAAACATACAACCATTTACACCTACACCTAGAAGCAGTTTGAAATTGCCACTTAGCCTAATGTGCATGTCTATGGACTGTGGGAGGAAACCGGGGTACCCAGAGGAAATCCGGGAGCACACCAAGAATCACCCTAACCAAGCCCAGAACTTTGTTACTACGAGGCAGACATGCTTATGACTACACCACCGTGCCACCCTTTATGCCCTTATCAGCCCAACAATAATCAATATTCTGGAAAATAGCTCTATAATGTAGCTATTAAAGAAATGGGAATCAGCATGTGGGCAGTGGTGGCTTGGTGGTAGGGTGCTGGGTTACTGATCCCTAGGTCGGGGGTTTAAGCCCCACTATCAGTTTTAACCAGAAACCAGTTTTAAAACAGCACTTAAAGTAGTAAGTGCTGTTTAAAGATTTATAAATGAAACTGACATCCACCCATCCATCCACTTTCTAAGCCACTTAATCCTAATTAGGGTCGTGTGGAGGCAAGCGCTCATCTCAGCTGACTCTGGGTGAGGGCCAATTAGCTTACTGTTCATGTTTTTAGACTGTCGGAGGAAACCGGTCTACCCGGAGGAACCCCACGCAAACGCAGGGAGAACATGCAAACGCCCAAGCCCGGGAATTGAACCCAGAACCTTCTTGCTGTGAGGCGGACATTCTAACCACTTCACCACTGTGCCGCCTGAAACTGACATGAATATCATTAAAAACACATAAACCGGCATATATCTATATCAGGAAACAAGCTTAGGTTTGCATAAACTGCTTATAGCTTTTAAATATAGTACTTATAGCTTTTAAAACTGCTATGTTTCAGTTAATGTGGTGGTGGTGCAATAACACAAAAAGCTGATTTTTATTATTATTATTATTATTATTATTATTATTATTATTATTATTATTATCATCATTATGATTATTATCATCATCATCATTATTTTTATTATTATTATAATTATTATTATTATTATTATTATTATTATCATCATTATCATTATTATTATTATTTTATTATTATCAACATTATTGCCGCAGTTCATTAGAAGTCATGGATTTTAAAAATACAAAATGTTTCAAGACTTTAAAAAACTGATTTGGGTTTTGAGGTTATAAAATTCAATTTCCTAAAACATGACTGTCCATAGTTTGAATAGTTTAATTATTATTCTAAAATAAATCCTTGCTCTGAAGATAAGGGGGTCTGTGGAAATAGGTTAGCACTGGAAGGAATCTCTCACTGCAAAAGTTTGAGAACCACAGCTGAAAGCATTTTGAAATAAAGTGTATATTGCTCTGTAAAACGGATGAAACAGGACACCTGGCTGAAGTACTTTTAAAGATGGAACACTGAAGATTTCAAGGACTGGCCTTTAAGGGAATAAGGAACTTGGTATAAATTCTGTAACAAAGGCCCAAAGGCACCCTCTGGTGTACAAACTATATGAACAGCAATTTTCTTTTCTGACATCTTTTATTTCATCACAAACGTGGGTTATTTGAAAGGGTTTTACTCCAATCCTGGGACACCATGCATTGCACAATTTTGGATTTCTTTGCCCTATACTGTCTAACTCATGGTCATGGTGGGCTCTGATAATGAAAAACTGACTAATATGTGCGGCAATAGGGAAAACACAAATACGCCAGAGCATGTCAGACCAAGAACTGGCCAAGTATATTAATAATAATAAAATAAATATATAAATAAATAAATAAATGAATAAATTAGAGGTGTGAGTGTGTGTATATATTATGCCAGTGTGTGTCCCCATAAAGATAGAAGCACAAGTGTGTGTGTGTGTGTGTGTGTGTGTGTGTGTGTGTGTGTGTGTGTGTGTGTGTGTGTGTGTGTGTGTGTGTGCGCGTATGTGTTAACGTATGCACAAAAGGATTGCTGGTATGTACTTTACAAGCTACAGAAACTTCATCTTGAAAGTGATATACATTAAAAACTATCACAACAAATATAGTGGAAATGGCTGATTTCATCTTGATTATTTTAGACTCTCTCTCTCTCTCTCTCTCTCTCTCTAAGGCAGGCCATACCATTAAGACAGTAATGAGATTCGAGATTATTTATGTAATGTTTAGATTCATATTTGAATTGTTTTTGCTGTGTGACGACCTCTATAAAAGCTGAGCAGTTTAGATGCTTGCCATTCAAGGACACTCAGGTGTGTGTCTGCTAAAATCAAAGGACATCCACCCTGACCTTAGAAAAGCAATTATTGCTCCTTGTAGAGTTCAGCATTCTATGGTGAGAATGACTGTTTACAAATTAAGAGTCTTCAAGATAATTTCCAGGACTGGGCATCCCAGCAAATTCAGGTCAAGGTCTGACTGTTTAATGCTCACTTGGAGTTTCTCTCCATCATTATTATCATTAAAGTGGATTATACAAACACTCCTGTCAGTGGGCCCAGGTCGACAGCAGCATGCTGCTGATTTCCTTGCATTTGCAGGTGAATTGTACAGTCACTCTGCTGACTGTGACAAGAGGAGTCGTAAGGTTTCCTGCAATCTGACGCTGACCAAATCCACCCCCAGTCTGACCCACAATGTGCCCTCTTTGAAAATCACTCACCCACTCACTAACTCATTTGCCGAAGCGCTTAATCCAATTAGGGTCGAGGGGAAGCTGAAGCCTATTTCAGCCTACAATGGGCAATGGCAGGGTAAACCCTGAACAGCTCACCAGACCATTGTAGGGACAACACACACGCAACGCAATTTGGAACAGCCAATTAGCCTTAAGTGCATGTCTTTGGACTGTGGGGGGAAACTGGAGTACCTGGAAGAAACCCATGCAACCATGGGGAGAACATGCAAACCCTGGACCTTCTTGTTGTAAGGCAGGCATGGTAACCAACATACCACCGTGCCACCTTTCTTTGAAAATCAGACAACTCTTTTGCACCTGGTGTTCGTGGCATAGCTAGTTGTTATAAACAATTTATAAACTGTAATCTAAAATTTAAAAAAATAATAAATTAATAAATGATATATTAACAAGGTTGATCAGAAGAGTTTCACAGATATAAAGTCTATAATGAGAGGCGTCTGTTTACTTTTGATATGTCTCTGTATACCAACATAACACCTCATACCCATTGGCAAGTGTGGTGGTAGAGGGGCCAACAATGAATCTCACTTTATCCCAAAATATTCCTTACACAAATGTTAGACCATCTGTTCAGCAAGCTGGGTCATAATTAGGCCATGCAACAGGACAATGTTCTCAATCGCACCAAAAAAATCCTCATTTGAATGGCTAAAGGAAAAAAACGTATTGTAATGGCCAGGTTAAAGTCCAGACATCAAAACTATTAAGGTGAACTTAAGAGTGCTTTTTATATATAAATGCCATAAAACATTAATGAACTGAAGAATTGTTGTAGATGTGGGGGACATTTTTCTCCAGAATGATGTGATAGACAAACAAACTCCTAAATAAAAAATTATTACCTTTCGTGTGAGCAGTGAGGAAGTACTGTGACGCGTTGGTACTGTGATGTGTTGATTTTTGTTTCGCAGGAAACTGTGTGTGTTTGTCTGTCTGCACGCCATGAGTGCGCGCTCGGTCCTAGTAGTTATTACCTTTCGCGTGAGCTATATATTGTTCATGTTATTATTATTAGACATTTGAGACCTTACAGAAATTGTATTGAAGTAATATTACGACAGTCATTACATATATATAGACAGGAACTTTCCAGTAGGTCTAACACTGGGTTCTAATTAGATAATTAGAAGTTCTAATTCATCTTCAAGTTAGACAAAGTATGTGTGTGTCCAAAGACTTGGAAGAGGTACATTTTTAAATTCAAATTTCTCCAATAAAGACATAGTAATTAATGTCATGACAGTAGTAATGTTATTGGTAGTATTGGTGTAAACACATCATTCAGGTAACAAAAAATAACCAAACATGAGGCCATATAATACAACAACAAGGATCTGTCATTCCATATGTTCGCTCCACTAGTCATTTTTAAAGTTATTGTTGGTAAAGATAGTTCTACATGTTACTGAATTTTAGAATCTATTTTTTTCTCATTTGGAAAGAAGTAAGTATGTGCGATGAGCATGGCACAGTCATGTGCATGCAGTAGATGCAAGAAGTAACCCTCATGACGTTTTTGTATCCGGCATATATAGATATAGATATAGATTTATTAGTCCTCTGTCCTTCAAGAAACCTCTCTCAGGCTTTAAATTTCACCTCTACAAACTCTTCTTGCATTGCTCTTCCTCTGGGGATCGATGGTAAGGGAATCTGTTGTAATATGATGAGTGCTGCTGTTCTCTGGTGCCACAGACTCACAACAGCCAGCGTTCTGTCTCTGACCCCTGAATCACAAACTGAACAAACAGCAAGGCCTGGATTGGATGGCACCTTGGGATATCTCCATAACTGGGGACAAATTATAGTACAATCACTCCTTTCATCATTGCTAAGCAACTAATCACCCTACAGCTTAATCTAAATGGTCATGTGACACAGATAAGCTCATCTGAGTGTGGTGAACTGGTATGCAATTCTGAACAGATACTGTGGAAATGAAAGGTTCAAATGAATAATAAAAGCCATCTGTAGCTTCCATAATGCTGCTTGACTTGGCATAAAGCATGGAGTATTTTTTGGCTAGGACAGTGGTGTCCAATCTCTGCTCCTAAAAGACCACCATGCATCAGAGCATCAGACATTCTGCACTTTGTCTGTTCTATCGTATGGGGCTCAGTACAAAGTACTCCAGTAAAAACAATCAGGTCATGTCCTTTCATTCTTTAGGGACCTGTTTATCACAGATACGATACTTTTATTGTTTTTTTCATCTCATTATCTTTCAGCAGATTTTAGTTAAACGTGCCGAAAAATCAAAGCTTGGAATACAGCTGTTTTTCAAGCATCTTTTTCCTTTTCTTTTTTTTTTTTTTAAATGTTGATTCTTAAAATTCTTAAGAGCTTGGACAAAGTTTGGCTGTCCTTGTCAAGACTAAAGATGTTTTCTGTCTCCAAATTTCTGTGCCTTGAGTAGGCTTCATGGTGCTCTGCGGCAGGAGTTAGATGTTGTTATTCTCTTGTTTACAAGGAGATTTGACTGTGGGGGAAAACCACTGACGTGGAACTAGTTAGCACATCTTGTCTTAAACAAAGAAGCAACATCTACTACATGACTACTTGACTCGGCATAAGAAGCATAAATTATTTTTATTGTTCTTATGCTGTTGAATCATTATATGAAAACCCTGTTTTTGGTAGTAAAATTGTTTAAATTCTCTATTTTACCTTCATGCACTTCCAGCCAGAAAATACATTGTTCCGCCGAGTGAAGAAAGCAAATACAAGGGACTGCTGCCCTCTTGTGGTGGATTTGTAAAATAAAATAATTTTATTTAATTATTGTTATTATTATTATTATTATTATTATTATTATTATTATTATTATTGTTGTTGTTTAGGGTTTAAAAAAAAAATCATTTTTATAGTCACAGGGCGGCTGCCAGCTGACTCCGGCCAAGGGCGTGCACCCTGAATGGCTGACCAGACCACTGCAGGGCGTAATAATAATAATAATAATAATAATAATAATAATAATAATAATAATAATAATAATAAGGTCTGGCCAAATCTCCATGATTAAATCTCTATTATGATATATTCAAATCTGCAGAAGGATAAGTGTAATCTCAATCAATCAATTCATTTATTTTCTGAACTGCTTAATCCTAATTAGGGTCATGGGAAGGCTGGCGCCCATCTCAGCCGACTCAAGGGCAGAGTACACCCTGAACAGCTCGTCAGACAACCACAGCTAAGTGTAATCTCCCAGAAGTATTTTGTTTTATGAGTCATTTAAATTGCTTCTCCACTTTCTTTAACAGCTTATGTAGACAGACATGATTTGTCATCAGCATAAACTTCCCGTATACCTCATGCCTGTGAACATGATTCTCATAAATGTGGCCTAGGTTTTAATAAGGATCCAAAAACTTTACATCAAATATATTCAAGCAAACATAAGATTTCGTAAGAAATAAAGTTACCATTTCCTTCATCCCTGCATACATCTGAATACATCTGTATTGACATGACGGCTGGGAAGGTGTGTGGTCTTTCAGGTACTCATGTTCACAAGCTATTAGCTGTTAGCTATTATTATTTAGATTTCTGTTTACATCTCTTTCCCAATTCTATTTGGGGTTGATAGGTTAAGGTGGATAGATTGAGCCAGTAGGGTTAAGGGCATTGCCCAAGGGCCCAACAGTGGAAGCTTGGAGGGGCTGGGACCTGAACTCCTGTCCAGTAACCCACAGCCTTAACCAATTAGCTAACTTAACCTTCTCTCTCTCTCTCTCTC
>JBCNYH010000027.1:33431218-33465452 GCA_039654325.1 Tandanus tandanus | reverse complement strand
CGAAAATCAGCAATGGTTCTTTTACATGCCTTTCACCACAGACAGTGAGAGACATGGCCAGCATTTGATAACCCAGTTAGCTGCACTGGGGGAAAGCAAGCTGTGACAATCATATTAAATTTTAAACAACAAAACTAATTTTGATGGCACAGTGGTGTAGTGTTTAGTACATCTGCCCCACAGCAAGCAAGTCCTGGGTTCAAGTTCCAGGTTTGGTGTGGGCGTTTCTGTGTGGAGTTTTGTTCTCTCTTGTGCTTGTGTGGGTTTCCTTCAGGTACTCTGGTTTCCTCCCACAGTCAGAAGACATGCGCAATAAGCTAACTGGCTGTTCCAAATCAACCCCAGGTGAGAGTGTGAGTGTAAATGGTTGTGTGTGTGCTGCCCTGTGATGGACTGGCGAGCTGTTCATGGTGTACCCTGCCTTTGCCCAGAGTCGGCTGAGATGGGCACTAGCCTCCCCGTGCTTCCCGGAAGTTTCCAGCTTCCCGCATTCCATCTCCACTGACCCTGATGATCACAAACTCCTTCAAATGTCACTCAACAACGTAGGATGACATCAAGTGACCTACAAAAAGAACAGCAAATGGCAGTAGGGGTTAAGTGCACTGCAAGCACAGTTTGGAACAGGTTCCTCCGGGTGCGGATGAAGTCACGCAAAGCTGAAAAAAAAAAAGCCTTCGCCAATGTTAAGCAAAGAAGAGGCATTCCTTAACACCAAAAATAAAAAATTAAAAAAAAACCCTGTACCTGGACCTTCTCTGATAAGTCCAGTTTTTAGCTTTTCCCATCACGTGGTCATCTAATAGTCAGAAGTTCAAACACAGTTATTATTGTTTTGTTTAAAATTGTACATGATCTTGATTTCAATACATTATTCGAGGTCTGTAAGCACTGCATCTTTTTTTTTTTTTTTTTTTTTTTTTGGACCAGATGTCATTTTCTTTAGTTAAATGCTCTAAGTGACACAATTTTTATGTGGAATTAGTTTGAAATGTTATCAGTAGTTTATGGAATAAAACAAAATGTTTATGTTACTTAAACACATACACATACATGTAAAACCAGAGAAACTGACACTTTTGCATTAGGCTTACTATTGTACACCTCTCTTTTTGTTTTATCTATAAACTGGCACCAACATATTAAAGTATGAACTTAATTATTGACTTGAAAAGTTTGCAAATAGAGAAAGTGCCAGAAATCTGTTGTCCTTTCAGAAACTAACAAAAGTTATAATAAAAATGAAACATGCTAAGTTAGCGTGTTTCATTAGCCGAGCCGGTAATATCAGAAAACATCAGATATCAGAAAAGCATCAATGCCTGAATTTCTAGCCGTCCACAAAATTATTTTCCCTACAGTATACACTCATTCACTCGTTTACCCTACCTCTTAATCTTACTAAGGCAGCGGAGAGGCTGAAGCCTATCTCAGCCGACACCGTGCGAAGGCAGGGTACACTCTGAACGGCTCACCAGACCATCGGAGGCAACACACACAACCATTCACAATCACATCCACATCTAGGGGCAATTTGGAACAGCTAATTAGCCTAATGTGTGTCTTTGGCCTGTGGGAGGAAACTGGAGGAAATGGAGGAAACCCACACAAGCACAGGGAGAAAACGCAAACTCCACACAGAAACACCCGAGCCCGGGGATTCGAACCCAGAACCCTGTTGCTATGAGGAGGACATGCAAACCACTACATCACCGTGCTGCCCAGTATACAGTACTAAAAATATTTTTGTGCACACAACCAGATTGAAACATTTTTAAGATCAAAAGACATTAAGTGTCCTCAGCAGATGATCAACAGATAACGTGTTTCACCTGTAGCCAGTTTAAAAGTGTAATCACAGAATATATAAAGAAAACACCATACTGTGTCACCACAAGTGCAGGACAGGGCTTATTTCACAAAATGGCGCCCTCTAGTGGTCATACTGGTGTTAAGCATGCAAAATCAGGGAAATATTTAGAGTAGGCCAAAAATATAGACATAACTTCAACAGGCTATATTTTTAAGCATAGCAGCAAGATCATGCTTTATAGCTTTTTTATGAAATTGATTGATCATTTAATGGCACGTTTGCGATAAGTTCATAGTGAGCACAGATAAGTAGAGGCAACATGAAAATCTGGTTGGTTGTTGATTCACTATTTATTGAAATATCCCATGCCACTGATATTAAAATGTGGTGACAGCATCTGAATACTGCACACACTTGTGCGTTAGGAAAAGACAGGAAATACTAATTTGCAGCAATGTGATTTTGTCAACATTGTCAATGTTATAGTGCTTGTAGGTGACAACTGAGACATCCCATTTATTTCTTTACTGAAAGAAATAAATGTTGGAAGAGGTGCACCACATTGGCAGGGCACGTGAGCCCAAAGACTCAGATGATCATCTCAGAAGGCTACCAAAGGCTTGATGGAGTAACTAAAAATAAATAAATAAATAAATAAAAAAGGAGGAATCATGACAGAGAGAAATATAAAATCATTCTGTGAATCATATGTGGACAAGATTTATAATTAAAAAAACATGACTGTTGTAATGAAGTTACATTGGGCTGCACGGTGGTGTAGTGGTTAGCACGTCTGCCTCACAGCAAGATGGTTTTGGGTTCAAGTTCCTAGGCTCGGGCGTTTCTGTGTAGAGTTTGCATGTTCTCCCCATACTTTTGTGTGTTTTCTCCAGGTACTCTGGTTTCCTTCCACTGTCAAAAGACATGCACTTTAAGCTAATTGGCTGTTCCAAATTGCCCCTAGGTGTGAGTGTGAATGGTTGTTTGTGGGATGTTGTAACATGTCTTCACCTAATGAGGCTCTAGCCTCCCTGCAACCCTTGAAGCATTACAGCAAATGAGTGAGTGAGTGAGTGAGTGAGGGAGTGAGTGAGTGAGGGAGTGAGTGAGTGATTACAGAATGGGGCACCTCAGTGGTGTGACAGTAACAGTGGTTTACTATAATTTGTGAAAGATGTAGTTGTGATACAGCAAGAAGGCCTGGGTTCTTTTCCTCCCACAGTCCAAAAACATGCACAATAGGCTAATTGGCTGTTCCAAATCACCCCTAGGTGTGGGTGTGAGTGTGTGAATGGATGTGTGAGTGTGTGAGCCCTGCGATGGCCTGGCGAGCTGTTCAGGGTGTACTCCGCCCTCGCCCTGAGTCGGCTGAGATGGGCGCCAGCCTCCCCGCGACCCTAATTAGAATTAAGCGATATAAAATGAATAATATGATTTAAAACGAAAATAAATGAATGGATGAATGTAGTTATGATAATAATTTTGTTGCTTTATGCTTTATGAGCTATAAGATTTATTTTGTGTACACTTTTCTATTGATGTACAGAAGATAAACAGAACATGCAACTTTAAAATGGTTAGGACAATCACTGAATTATCATGAATGATCTCCAGCTACTCTAGCTGTACTGAGTGTGGATATTTGAGTAAACAAGTCCCCCAGCTCTTGAACGTCAGTAACAAGGATGTGAAAGATTGTACAGTAAAGAGAGACAGGCAAAGTCCAGTTTATTTCATTATTTTTTGTATTTTTATTCAAATTTGCTTTCATGCAAATCTTGCTGCCATCTTTTTCTGTGTGTGTGTGTGTGTGTGTGTGTGTGTGTGTGTGTGTGTGTTCCACACTGCATTTCTGAGACTGTTTGTCCAATCATTTTCATATTAGACTTGTATTTTAAGGGTTAAATTACAGATTAGAGGATTCCTTGTCAGGGAGTCTTAAATATAACAGTTCAAGATGATATTTTCAAATTGTTTTACCACACTTTTTCATCCATAGATGAAGAATTATATCATTTAAAAAGTATTTATTAATTAATTTGCTGAACAATTAAATTTTATTAGGGAATCGAGTATGGGTGAAGGCAGGGTACAGCCTGAAGAGTTTGCCAGTCCATCGCGACCCTAGTAGGATTAAGCGGTTCGGCAAATGAGTGAATGAGAATGAGTGAGCTGCTGTTCAGAAATGGGCAGTAGCCTCAGAGCAACAGAGGATGACTGACATATGACTGACAAATGGCAGACCATTTAAATCATGCACCTAAGTAATGAAAGGACCAAAAACATGATCAATAAAATCATGAAAAAAGCCATTTGTTTTTGTTCTTGAAATTAAATAATTACTTAAAAAAAGCTTCATGATGAGAGTGTTACTCAACTTTGTATCAGGAGAACTATAAGTGTCTAACCCAACAATTGTCTTTATTCTTTTAATTCTTTAATATAGATATGTGTGAAGGCACAGCATGGTGTATTTATGATGCAAAAAATAAATAAATAAATAAATACAATCTTTCAATTCAGGCATTATTTATCATCCTAAAACACATATCAAACATACCTACATAACTGCGCTGATTTCGATAGGTCCCACAGAAATTGTCCATTGCACATGCATGGTGCCTCATGTAATAGAGATTAGGTCACTTTCCATATATGGTAAAGGATTCTGCCATCTTTTGACTTGGCTCAGTATTAAATTTATTAACTCATTTATTTAATGCAATATTGTTGCCCTCCTGATGAAACTTGCTATGTCCATTTTTGACTTTATACTTTTGAATAATCTCATTTTGGCCAAAAATGGAGATAGCAGGTTTCATCAAGAGGCCGATGATATGTTGATGTGGACACATTAAGGCACTCAGGTCTTAGAAAAACACTCAAGATATCATTTTCATTCAAATCAACAATTAAATCAACAGATTTATTTTTTGAATGTTTTATTTCGTGACTGACTGCCTTTAAATTTGCACAAAAGAAAATGAATGCTACTATAGCTGGATTAAAGCTTGCTTAAATGCTTGAACAATTGGAAGTGGAAAGCAATCTCTCACCATAGACAAAGTGCCAGAAACTTAGAGGTCACATGTAAGCAGAGTCACATACAGGACTTTCCACTCTAACAAAGCTTCCACATTGAGTGGGTGTGTATGTGTAAATATAAATGTAATGTTTATAAAACCATCCCGCGCATTGATTTGCAGACTTTGTCTCGGGTTCTTGGCATCTTGGTGGTTTAAGGATGACGGAGCAATAGATATCCTTCTCTAAGTTTTAAATACAATACTACAAAGCATGATATTGCTGATCCATGGGACTGGCCAGGGTACAGTATATCCATTCCACATGTGCAAAAGGGTAACCCCTGATAGTAACCGGAAACTATGCACTAATGCCTATCCACAAAGCCTACTGTTAAGTCAGGGACAAAACAGAAATCCTAACCCTGCTTCCTCTGTTTCCGTGGAACATGGCACGTATTTATAAAAGAAGGCCGGCGCATTTGTGCTTTAATGCAGTTAACATTAATGTGGGTAAACATGACTTTGCATGCATAAGACACCTTTTCAATCAGAGTGTCAACAGAAGATAAACAGCACAGGAGCTAATAATTTTGGTAAACACAGTAAGCTGCTACATCAATCTGTTGTATCCACATCTGTGCTATACACCGTCGTGTCAGATAGAAAAGAAGTTGACCATTTTAATGGTAATAAAATGTCACCAGTTTTAGAGTAAATACAGCGATGCAAGGATTTCTATACAAATTCAGCAGATACAAATTAGTCGATAATTATAATCCAATGAAAAAGAGACTAAATCGTTCCATGAGGACACCAGTGTCATCAACTGTACTTCATGGAATGTCACCTTCAATCCAGGTGATACTATTTCATCTGCTCCAGTTTCTCCAGCATCTCCTTAGTATCACACTGCCACATCTTCACCTGCTCTGTAGCTGTAACACCCTCCTGAGAAACATGGATTTGCATATTAACATACATTACACTGACGAAAGTATTTAAACACAGGGAGGCCGGAGTCCATCCCGGCCAACTCTACACCTTGATTAGCTCACCAGACCACCACAGGGCCAAAGCACACAACCATTCACACTCACATTCACACCTAGAGGCAATTTGGAACAGCCAGTTAGCCTAATGTGCATGTCTTTGAACTGTGGGAAGAAACCGGAGTACCCAGAGGAAACCAACAGACGCATGGGGATTGAGGCCATGTAGACCACTTGTTCCATGTAGACCACTTGTGTTCTTTCACACTAACTTTGGCAAACCATGGCCTCATGTAACTTGCTTTGTGGATAAGGGCCTTGTCACACTGGAACATGTTTCTGAGCCAATTAGTTCACATTTCCAAAACATTCTAGACAACTGATGCTTCGAACTTGGTGACCAGTATGGGAATTACCCATAAAATATATACATTGATATACATTGGGACATACAATATATCTAAAAACTGTTTAAACTTTTTCCAGTTAACACAAACACATTTGTTTCCCTGCACTTCAAGAGTTCTGCAATACTTACAGAATTCTTAATCTTCATGTCTGCTCCTGCTAATATTAGCAACTTGATTATTTTGTATCGGTTCAGTCTGACAGCATCGTGCAAAGCAGTATCACCCTCCTTTAAAACAGAGTGAGTAATTTTAATGGTATAAAGAAATACCAACAAAATCAAACATTTCTCTTTGTTGAAAATAATGTAATTCATACCCAATCTTTAGCATTAATCTGGACACCATTGGACACAAGATGCTCTACAACTTCCCAGTGGCCTGTTCTGGTAGCCACATGTAATGGTGTGCTCAGCAGCTGTGGGTATCAGAAACCACTGACAGATATTTAAAGAATTTACTTTTGTTTGTGCAAATCATTCATTTATACCAAATATGGCAAAAGTTTGTGGACACCTGATCATCATACCCATATGTGCTTTTTATGGAAAAACATATGGGCAGGTGTTCACAAACTTTAGATCATACAGTATATCTCAGCTTTGTAAAAGTTTCTTACTTTGTCTTTGACATTTAAGTCAGCACCTCTGCTCTGCAGGAGTTTAAGAGCGACTAGACTTCCACCTCTGCAGGCCCAGTGCACAGCCGTGCATGCCAACTAAATAAAACAAAAACAAAGAATTCAAGTTTGTGCCATGAATTAAAGAAAGATCAGGTGAATGCTGGCGCATATGTTCTCACTCGGTCTTGGAAGTCAATGCACGCTCCCTTATCCAGCAACTTCTCCACAATCTTAACATGACCCTCAAAGGAAGCCCTGTGAAGTGCCGATTTTCTGAACTGAAAACCAAACAAAGTGGGGTTTTTTTCCCTCCACACATTACATTACAATGTACAGTAAGAATAAAGGACAGAAATACCCCATCAGCTGTGTTTGGGTCTCCTCCATCTTCTAAGAACTTATCAATCACCTGAAGGTTTCCATTTGAGGCTGCTTTTAAAAAGTTTTCACAATCCACAGGACCCTAAATGACAGCACATAATAATGATCACTGTAACTAAATGTAAATACTAATCACACAAACAGACATTTAAGAAATGTATATTATTAAGTAGATGACCATGAATTCTATTAAAATACACATACTTATCCCATGAATATTGGTTAGGTTACTTTTTTTGCTGTTTCATTTTTTATCTTTTCCCTTAAGTGGAGCTCAGTAATGGTGTAAGCACCACCTAGAGCCACTATCTCACACCTAAATCAGACAAGGTCTTTCTCACCTGATCCTCCATATGATGGTATCAGTGTTCATATCAATGAAATTGTAGGCATACATAAATCACTACATATGCATAAAGTGCTTCAATAATGTAAAAATTAATGTATATTAATGTATAAAGTAAACAATCAAACTGTTACTGTATTTTATTAAGAACTGCCTTCTCTTCATTTCCTGTTTGCGATAACACGTTAAGGGTGAGGAATGTATGCTGGACTCCTTTCATTTCTGAAAGTAATGCTGATTCCATGCTCTAAAAAGCTTGGAATACCATGACATGCCATAAGGTGATTTTGAATTGTAGCAGTCATGTTGCAGAGCGACTATTACTGAGCCTCCATACTACATTAGTAACAACTCTAATATAATCCAAAAACATTCATTCATTCATTCATTCATTCATTCATTTAATTGCAATAGGGTGTCTAGGGTCTATCTCAGCTGACTCTGGGCGAAGGCGTGGTACACACTGAAAAGCTCACCAGTCCATCTCAGGGCAACACAAACAACCATTCACACTCACAACTAGGGGCAATTTAAAACAGCCAATTACCCTAACATTACCTAACAACCTAACATAGGGGGCAGCCGTGGCCTAATGGTTAGAGAAGTGGGTTTGGGACCTGTCGCTGGTTCAATTCCCAAAAAAAACAGCAGGAAAAATGGGCAGTGGCAGGGGGAGTGAGCAGCACTTCCTCTACTTTCATGGCTGAAGTGCCTTTGAGCAAGGCACCTAACCCCCAACTGCTCTTCGGGCGCCCCAATGTGTGGCAGCCCACTGCTCCAAGTGTGTGTGCTCACTGTTTACGTGTGTGTGCTCACTTTGGATGGGTTAAATGCAGAGGCAATATCCCTTGCGGGATTAATACAGTATATCAAAATAAATAAATAAATAATAAAACTAACTAATAAAAATAAATAACATGCATGTCTTTGGGAGTAAACCAAAATACCTGGAAGAAACCCACAAAAACATGGGGAGAACATACAAACTCTATACGCAATCACCAACCTTCTTGGTGTGAGGTGAACGTGCTAACCACTACTCCACTGTGCCACCCTAATTCAAATACAGCAAATCCATAATGATGCTGTTTCTCTATGAAATATGAATTAGAATTTATAGCTCACAGCTCTCAGCTTTATATCTCCCTTTCACTGCAAGGATAAAGCTTTTTTTTTTACTTTAAATGAATATGCGTGGCAACTCTTATTACCATTCACCTGAATATTTGTAAAACTCTGGTTGAGTAATCCATCGCTCATCTCTGTTCTGTCTTTAGTGTCATCCACAATCACAATTCCCAGCTTCCATGAACACATCTTGTGTTTCTGAAAACACATAAAACTCAGACAGGTAATTAAAATCAAGAGCAAGATCAGATCAGAAGTATGTAGCTTTTAATAAATTGATATGATTGTGATGCTAATTAATTGCTAATTTTGAAATAGAAATTTAAAGAAAGATTACAAAGTCAAAGATTGTCCGAAGGAGCTCATAAGAATCTAAATATAAAGAACTGTCTTTGAGGACAATTATTATTATTATTATTATTTTATTTTATTTATTTTTTCTTCTGCAGATTAACCAGTGTATCAGGTCAAGTGTGAAATATCAAAGGTCATAATAATTTATATAAAAATAATATCCAAAAGGCAAACCGAATCTGCTAGTAAGAATTAATGTAATATTCCTGTAGTAGTGCTAATTATCCTTTATTTATAATCAGGTCTATACTCTAACTAAACAGTTGTGAATGTCTAAGTGTAAAGTTATGAGAACTACGTAAATCATTGTATCCTAGTTGAAGTACTCTAACTTCACTAAAAACTGAACCCAAACTACTTAACTGATATATTGTCAAAGCATTCATAAAGTCCAATATCTCAAGCTTAATTTAAACTTAGTATATATCAGAAAATAGGTCATACCTGGTCTTGTTGCTTTAACTCAACTTTCCGGTCCACTAACGAGCAAGCCCACATGATATCTTTATCCATAGTGGTAAAACTGATCAATATATATAAGCAAAATTTGTTACAGTTAGAAACTTTAGGAAACTTAAGGAAACAGTAATTGCCACCTGTAAATAAGCAGCCTATTGAGTGTGCTCAGGGAGAAAGGGCTGGAGAGAATGGTAGGGGGTATTGGGTGCTCTTATACCACCCAGCAGGCATGCAAAGCTCACTGTGTGCTTTGTGTGACAGGTGTGGTCAGGAGCTGGACTAATGACACACTCCAGAACTTTAAGCTACCATGTGCTGTGTTCATCCACTCAGCCATGTTCTTTACAAGAGTATCTGCTCAGTAAACATGATGTTTTTGGGATCATGGAGTCCAATAATAGCTTGTCCCAATAATAGGTCCAAAAAAGAAGAAAAAAGAAAAGCTGTGCACTCTAATTTTGTTGGACCATCTACAGCCTTGATCACTTCATGGCACTGATACTTCAATTGGTCAGGTCGAAGCTCAGCAACCTTATGTGGGAATAAAATGAAGTTAGCTCACAACCTCAGTGTACTGAATGACCAGGTTATCCCATCAGTGGACTTTTTCTTCCCTGATGACACGGATATACAATTGTGGCTCAAATAGCGAAAGACAGGCTCAGGGAGCACGAGGAATCATTTTTAAACATGAAATCACACCACAGAGTCCTGATCTTAATCCTACTGGAAGTTTCTGGGATGTCCTTGAGAAGACTTTATGGAGTGGTTTGATTTTCCCATCATCAATTCAAGATGTCAGTGAAAAATGGACCTAACTTTGGATGGAAATAAATGTTGAGATGTTGTTTAATTTGTGGAACAAATCGCCATGGTGATTCCACGCTGTAATCAAGGCTACATACAGCCCAACAGCTACTGACACGGACACTGAACAATGATTACTGAGCATTAAAGTTCTTACACTTACAGTATTTAATGCAGAAGGGCGTTTGTGCATCTGGATGCTAATAAGCATGGTTGTTTAATCAATTGTAAATTGTTTACATGGATAATAAAAGTCATGGTATTGTCTGGCACATACATCATCATGATGCTTTTGTATTTAGGCACTATATATGAATGTGTGTGCAGTTGTTGCCTGGTGGTAGGGTGCTGGATTACTGATCACAAGGTCGGGGCTTCAAGCCCCACTATCACCAGGTTGTCACTGATGCCCCCCCAGTGCAGCTAACTGGGTTATCAAAGGCCAGCCATGTCTCTCACTGTCTGTGGTGTGAGGCATGTAAATAAACCATTGCAGACTTTCGTAAAGAGTAGGCCACTGGGTTCCCAGCAGCGTGTTTCTGCCCTGCGATGTCCTGTTGATCTGTCCAGGGTGTACTCTGCCCTCACCCAGAGTCGGCTGAGATGGCCGCCAGCCTCCCCGCGACCCTAATTAGGATTAAGCGGTTCAGAAATGATGATATGAATGTGTCATAATACTCAGATTTAAGAGAAAGAAGCTGGTTTTCTAATTAAAGATTATTTACATATGAATGATACATGGAAATAGCATTTGTACATAATACTAATATTAAATACATGGAAATGTTACGTAATAAAAATAAATGAGGAAAGCTGGCTTCACATTTTAAGGGAATTTACAAATATCACACCTTCTAAAGAGACAGGGCATTTTTAACAGCTTTGCTGCGCATGGAAATAATTTATAAAAACATTCATATGTGAGATCGCAAAGCTACAACCTGGATTTGGGGGCTTTGCAGTAAGAACTAGACCTTTAAATACTTTGTTTGTTTACACTGTTAAAGAATTAAATACTAACACCTGTATTCTGAAATGAAGATGTGGACTTTTAAAGTCTTATTTGAATTGTATTTTGTATAGGAGGGCCCTGACAGGTGAATCATTAACCCTGACTGCCAAGGATCAGTCAGAGATAAACCCTTGCACAACTGCTGTTTAGAGTCAGAGTTGAACTTCCACCGGTTGCTTCTCTATTCAAACTGAATGTTCTTTAGAATCATAAATAACATCTGAAAGGTGAAGTAAGTGAAGTAACCATTATTTCTTTCTTTCTTTCGCTCTTTATTTATTTGTGTGTGTGTGTATGTGTGTGTTTACTGCAACATTATCTAATTTGCTAACTACTCCCTATAAGGAAGGAACGTAGATCAATGATCATTGATTCCAGACTTTCTATTACTGTGCCGACTTCTGTTATGCAAATTACAGGTGGAATGCTCGGAAAGTCTTCATAGACGCTTGGAATTCTTTGGCTAGATGGTGAATTTAAAGCATGTCAGCATGAAGAAGCATAAGGAAAACAGTATTCCACTGCTCACCAAAGCAGGCAGCCCCAAGAACCCAGGTATTAAACACAGGAGGGGGTCCAGAGAATTCTTCCTCACACAGTGAGTTCAGACACAATAGAATAGAAAAAAAAGGAATGATTTATATGAATTACAGTAATGATATCCTGATTTGATTTTTTTTTTTAAGGGGGGGGGGGGGTATAGAAGAGTGTTAGTTAGTAGAATAAAACAATGTTGATTTTCTCTCTGTGAAGGCGGCAAAATCTTGGCCTGAGCCTCACTCTGCTCCTGAGCTGCTATACAGCAATCCTTGTCCCTGCTTATCTGCCTTCCCAACAACCAACCTGGACTGAAAGCTCCACTGAAGAATATACGGTAGCCTACACAGTTAATCTCTTTACTCATTTCAGGACATTTTCTTATAGATTATAAAAACCTCTAGGAAGTATTAAAATAGTACAGAAAGTAGGGTACCTGCCTTACAGTCCCATGGTCACTAGCTTAATCCTGAGCTCAGGCGATTGTCTGTGAGAAGTTAGTGTGTTCTCCCTTTTGTAAATGTGTGTTTCGCTGTTTTCCTCGCACTCCCCCAAAATATGCGAGTGGGGTAATTGTTTAAGATTGTGAATGTGGATGTGTGAATGTGTGCACATGGTGGCAAAGATAGCCTGGTAATCGTGAGATCATTTACCACCCTAACCAGGATGAAGCGGAAAATGAATGAATGATTGAATAATAGAGGAAATAAAGATTACCAATAGACCTTGAATTAAATTAGGCAGAATTCATAAGTTCTCTAATGTTCTGCATGTCACACTCTTCCTTCAGGTAATAAAGAATAACTCAGCAGCTCTGCTGTCTCGGCCATGTATACGTAACTTAACCAAGACCAAGCTGCAGAAAGTGCTGAATTTCCAGAGCCTGCCTCAGATTCCTGTGTTTCTGCTGAATGAAACTGTACAGTGGAAACTGTCACCTCCCCTTGGCCTGCTTGGTAGTGAGAATACGCTGGCACAGGCCTTAAGATTTCTACCCCACTCTGAATTGCCCTCTGGCCCAGACAAATGTAGACGATGTATAGTGGTTGGGAGTGGTGGAATTTTACACGGGAAACATCTCGGCACCCACATTGACAAGTACGACGTCATTATTAGGTTAGTTTATAGTATATATATATATATATATATTTTTTTTACAATTTATCACATACATATACACTGAGACCTCATATACACAGTCTCCTATATTAAATCAGTGGATGAATAGGAGGATTAAAACAAAGTAAACTGTGTACATTTATTTTTATTGTCTTACATAAACATTTTTAAATTAGATGAATAATTAGTATATATATACTACACGGGAATGGCTGAATCTGACTGGGGATGACAGGGTGAATCTGAAAGGGATTAAAAAGGATTATCCCAAGTGAGTAACGTTTTAATCAAAATTACTGACACTCTGTCAATTGCAGCAGATGCCATCATCATTGCCCTGCTTCAAAATGGAAAAACAAAACAAAACATAAAATCTCATTTGTATTTCTTGGGTTTCTATAGCATACACTATAACTCTGAAAGCGTGTGGGATACCAGGTACTCCAGTGTCCTCTCACAGTCCCCAGACATGCACATTAGGCTAATTTGCTGTTCAAAGAGCTGCAAAAATGTGGTTTTACAAATGAATGATTGATGAAAGTGTGTACAAACATACCATTACAAAGCATGGTTTACTTACATGTCTTTATAGTTTGTACTAAATGAGTACATGAGTAGGCTAAAAAGACACCATTATCACTATCTACATTGTGACATTTAGCTTGACTTGGAATGTGCAGAGACCACCTGACCTGTCTCTGCCATGGATAAAATATGTAAAAAAAATAAATTATAAAAATCAAATTTTAGTTTGAAAACTCTGAAAAGTTGAAAGGTTGAGGAGATGCAATTTCACGGCTCTTATGCAGCTGCTCGCATGTGCTCAGAGCTCAACTGCATATAATACGATTTTTAAAAAAGGTGGAAAATAAAACCCCAATAAAAATCTTGTTAGAGTGTGCTTTTTTCTTATGTTCCCGTGTAGTATATACTAAAACAATTATTCACCTCAGGCTCGGTGGATGTCACTGAATTGTATCAGTGACATGCAGCTCACCTTCGGCAAATAATTGTTAAATAATCTAAGCATTTTTTTAAATTCTTTTTTCTTTTTTTTAACACTTTTAGAATGAACAATGCACCAGTGTTTGGATTTGAGGAGGATGCCGGCTCAAGAACCACAATTCGACTGATATATCCTGAAGCAGCATCTTTTTTGGCACAGGAATATCACAACACAGACATTGTAGCTCTAGTCGTATTCAAGAGGTTGGATATAGAGTGGTTAATGTCTATTCTTACAAAAAAACCTTTGGTGAGTATCTTGGGTGCTTATTCCTCCAATATATCAAAACGCAAGTGAAAGAAGAAAAAAACGAAAATTGATCCATGTTTCGCTAGAACTGGTGGTCTAAGCAGTGGTTTTGGAGAGATGTTGTAAAAGATATTCCACTTCAGCCAGAAAACTTTCGCATCTTGAACCCTGAAATAGTCAGCTGGACACGGAATGTTTTACAAATCTATGAGAAACATAAAAGTCAGGTAGGGCCAGTTGCATACAGATATGTTATAAATCATGGAAAAATATCTACCACAAAATTGTATAATAGTTTTCAGCAATGTTCATGTCTGGAATTTTTATTTAGAGTTTTTAATAGAAATGTACCAGTGTTCTATTATTTTAGGTTATAGAAAAAGGTAGAAAAAACTGTGCTTTTGTTTTATTCTAGACGGTGCCTACTATAGGCTTCATTGGCGTGGTGATGGCACTCCAGCTCTGTGATGAAGTCAGCATGGTAGGCTTTGGTTATGACTTTAAACATCCTGGATCACCACTCCATTACTATGGTACTGTGCGCATGGACCACATGATGGCACAAGTAGTGCATGATGTCAGTGCGGAGCGCAGATTTCTGCGGGACCTTGTTATATCTGGAGTCATACAAGATATCACAGGTGCAGTGTGATTAACATTGGGCATCAAGTGGATGAATGAATTCATTTATATTAACTTATTCTTAGGAGCATTTAAAAAGAATTTCATAAAAATCTTGTAAAATGTTTGTATCCTTCAAGCACTCCCAATTATGTATTCATTTAAACATTAATTATCAGCTTTAAATCATATAATTGGCAATGAGTTACGTATTGATATATGGACTACATTGCAAAGTTCAACTAATATATTTAAGGATTTGGTTGTTTTATATTAATAACGTAAAAGATGGTGATCTAAAAGAAATATATAGAAGAGTCTAGCTATTCAGTCAAGGCAAAAGAAATCATGCCCTTTGACATGAGATAAAGTGCCAACGGTAGGCAGCACACTATGATGGCTGAGCTGTATTAATGGACAATTTTGCAGACAATGCACTTAGTACATCTTTTTCCGAATGTAGTTTTCAGCCTTTGTACTGCGGGTGTGCTGGGGACAGGCTTGGTAATTTACAGCAGGTTGGCATTTAAAAACATCAGAATATATACACATATCCATAACAATAAAAACTACTGATCTGCAGCTAGGTAGTGCCCTACTCAGCAAGCTGCAATGTACTGTTTGTTCTGACACCTTTCTATTATAGCCAGCATTAACAGTTTCATCAGTTTGTGCTACAGTAGCTCTTCTGCAGGATCAAACCAAAAAATACTAGCCTTCACTTCCTGCTCACATAAGTAAGGCTTGAGCACACATGACACTCTTATCAGTTAACTGATTGTCGTTCCTTGGATCACCTTCGGTAGGTACTCACCACTGTATACCAGAAGACCCAAAATACCTACTGTTTTGAAGATGAAAAGACCCAGCTGTTTAGCCATCACAATATGGCCCATGTCAGAGTTACTCAGATCCTTACACTTGCATATTTTTTCCTGCTTTCAACACATCATCTTTGAGAACTGACTGTTCACTTTGTCTAATGCATGTCACTCCTTGGTGCCACTGTAATGACTTTGTGCCAAAGGCCTATTGCATAGGAAAATCGAAAGCAAACAATCAAATTTTTATAGTTTATTTTTACGTTAACCATTCCAGAGGCAGGTCAGGTGTCTCCAAGCAGAGCTAAACACTGTGTAATCTAGTGATGTCTTTTTAAACTCATTCAAAGTTATAGTGCATACTACATGGGAACACAGGTAAAACAAATTAGACTGTAATAGTTTATTTTCCACTTTTAAAGTGATGATGTTACATGTTATAACCCCAAAATCAAGCCAGTTAGATTGTGCCCTTCCCGAGCTGTACATATTACACAACAGGTCTCCTGCAAGAACATGTTAGCATGTTCTTAAACATGCCTCATACTTTTTTAGGAAGCAGTGTTAGTACTAATGAGCCATACCAGATTCAGCAAACACTCGCATGTACTTAAAAATTGTGAAAACAGCCTGCGTAAAAAGGATAACTTGTATCTGTTTGTGAGTGTGCATGCATTCATGAGTAACAAAGATTTGCATAATTCATGCCCTGATAGTGCCATATAAAGTTAAACATCCCGTAGTATCATTCAGAAGAATGGCAACGAAGTTGAAGAAAAAACTTTACAAGCGCCGAAACTGAAGTTCTCTCGTCAGAGATCCAGATAGGTACATGCATCATTTTTAGTAGTGTGAACTGCGGAATTAAGGGACCTGCTAAAATGAAAGCGTGGCAGTGTATAACAGAAGCTGTTCATCTGTTGACACAAATTCGCATAAGTGTATGCCACAGCAATCTCATCTGTGACAGCAACCATTCATGTGTTTCTGCAAATAAACCCACACGCTCTCTTCTCGTTATGGTGAAAAGGGAGGTAAGCCGAAAGGCAAAGCACTCACCACTGGTCATAAGATTTAGGTAGTTTAATTTCTGCATCGAAAGATGTCAGCTGAGGTAGTTCGAGCACCTGATTAAGATGCCTCCCGATTGCCGTCCTTTAGAGGCTTTCAGGACACATCCAACAGGGAGAAGGCCACAGGGCAGGTACAGAACACACTAGAGAAATTATCCCATCTGGCTGGGAAACAGGATCCCCCAAGAGGAGCTGGAGAATGTTGCTGGGGAGAGGGTTTCCCTTCTAGAACGGTTGCCTACATGAACCAACCAATGGATGCCTGGATGGATTACAATTGAAGCAGTTTTGCTGTTAGAGATGGTCATATTATCATTGCACAATGACATCGCTAACCAAGTGAACTGATTAGGATACCATATACTCTGAATTATAATGTACGTGACTCAAAGTATAAAATCATTTCAGGTAATTATGTTTATAGGATTTTTCGTAACATGCAGAATTTTTGTGGTGATATCACAGCTAACAGCATCGTTGCAATATACATCTACAAATGATGAACTTCTGCATTTTTTATATTTGACTGAATCTGATATTATAAATGGAAAAATGTTAAAATTACAGAGTAGATGCAGTTTATGACATTTGTAATGCAAGAATTGCTGCCGTAATGGATCTTCATTAAGTCATACATCAGTTCTGATGGTGTGTGTTTAGTACAGTACCAGCCAGATCCACTCAGACAAAACTCAAAGAACTCATAATAAATGTATACTGCAATATCATATAACATAAATCAGTTTATTTAAACAAACACTGATTCTTTTAACAACCCAGTAAGCTTGAAATCTACCCCATAATGTTACACATAGTACATACAGTACTGTGCAAAAGTTTTAGGCACCCCTTTTTTTTAGTATAAACTTTGAAATAGATTTTTATTTTATAACTTATATATTAGTAAGTTAGTACAAAAAACACTTTAGAGTTCCAAACATTAGTTTTCCAGCGTAAATGAAATGTTACATAAAAATGATAGCACAATATGACAAAAATATAATGAAGGCTGCTGCGATTTACATGCAAATAAAGAATCAAGTGTGACAGTCAACATTTCCAGGAGAACTGTGGCTGGTTCTGTAAGACACCCGTTAGATACTGTACACAAAGGAATGGTGTACAACAAAGATGCCTTATATTTTACATAAAAATAATTACATTAAATTAAATATCTCTACATAAAAATTCTATAAAACACAGTAAACAGTAATAAATGGAACTAATTCAATATTAGGTGTGATGAGTTTTTGTTTAAAAATAGAATAGCATCATGTAGAGTGCGCAGCTTCACAAGTACAGTATCTACCGGGTGTCTTACAGAACCAGCCACAGTTCTCCTGGAAATGTTGACTGTCACACTTGATTTATTTGCATGTAAATCGCAGCAGCCTTCATTATATTTTTTGTCTGAAAAGTGCTCTCTTATACGTATTATGCTGCATTCCTTTATTGACATACAGTACTAACATTTTTTATGTAAAATTTCATTTTGTGCAGGAAAACTAATGTTTGTAAATCTAAAGTGTTTTTCGAACTAATTTGCTAATATACAACTTATAAAATAAAAATCTATAGCAAAGTTTATACTAGAAAAAAAAAAATAGAGTGCCTAAAACTTTTGCACAGTACTGTATATAGTTGGGCATTTTATTATAAGGCACTGCTTTCAAATACAGACATCAATAACAATATTATGAGTGCCATTCGTATTGTTATTAAATTAATTTAGACAAAGGTGTATATATTAATATAGCATGATATAATTGTGTAGTCAATGCAACAATTATTTCCTTATTTTTAAAAATTAAATATTTCTTTGTTTGAAAAATTGTGATCGCTTAGCTGGTACTACAATGCAAGTCTCTGGATGTAGATTATTATTATTATTATTATTATTATTATTATTATTATTATTATTATTATTATTAGTCAGGTAAAGGCTAACAGCATGACAGCAGATGTCTCTGTGAGATGTTTATTCAATAAAATTCAAAAGATTGAGTGTTTATTCACACAACATTCTCCTAAAAGACAGAGATGGTTAAAAATGTGGATATGAAGGGTTAAATATTGTTTCAACACTAACAAAGTGAAAACATCACTCTACATTTACTGTTTGGTAAGCTTCAGTGCAGCAAACACGCTCGTTTGGAAAACAGGCTTGATCAAGTGCAATCGACATCAAGACACTTTTTTCCATACAATTTGGTCATTATTGCCTCAAACCAGGGCAGGAACAAGAATCCTCACGAGGACAGATACAGCAGAGAGAGATTATTGTACAGGAGAATGCTCAGTAGCTCAGCGTAGAGTATTCCATCAGCTGGGGAATAAAGATGGCCTCAATAAGCTCTTGTATGAACACAGGAAGCACTCAGAGGTGCTCATAAGAGCGGTATGCGCGATGGCTCCCACAGCTTACGGGCCAGCTGGCTGCAATGTTGCAGGATGTACTCAGTGGGGACAACACCGAGGTGCACGGTCAGCAGCTCATAGCACTTTACCAGCTCATTCTGGTGACTCTTACTGTAGTATCGCAACAGTTTCCTGTGGAACAATAGAGCTGTTTAAGACATACAGCATGTCAAAAGCCTGAATTTGTTTCTCTATAAAACTTAAAGAATTATTCGAATACATGTAACTGCTCCTTTTTTTTTGAGACAATATTAATTTACTCATAAAATTCCTTTTTTGCTGGCATGGTGGCGTAGTGTTCAGAATGTCCTCCTCACAACCAGAAGGTCATGGGTTCGCAATGGCGTTTCTGTGTAAACTTTGTTCTCCTGTCTTTGCATGGGCTTCCTCCTGGTACTCCGGTTTCCTCCCACAGTCCAAAGACATGCATATTAGGGTAACTGGCTTTTCCCTAGGTGTGAGAACGAGTGTAAATGGTTGTGTCTGTGTTGGCCCTGTGAAGGAATGGCAAGCTGTTCAGGGTGTATCCTGCCTTCACCTGGCTCCAGCCTCCCTACGACTCTAGTAGGATTAAGCGTCTCAGCAAATGAATTGAATAAACAAATTAACGTGCTAAGAACTGAATAATGCGAACAAAAAAAAACTATAAGAAATTAAACATTTATTGGGTTGTCAGAGTTAGTACTTTTGAGCAGTCAGTATGCTTCTCAACATGGGGGAGTTTTCAAGATGGAGGCCTTTGTTCTCTGCTGTTTCTTCTTAAACTTTCATAAGAAGTGGTTTCTTTTTTTTCCATCATCAACTCACTTGCCAAACTGCTAAATCTTACTAGGGTTGCTGGGAGGCAGGAGCCTATCTCGGCGAACACTGGGAGAAGGTGAGATACACCCTGAACAGCTCATCGTAGGGCAAAACACACACACACACACCTAGGGGCAATTTTAGAACAGTCAGTTAGCCTAATGTGCATGTCTTTAGACTGTGGGAGGAAACCAGAATACCCGGAGGAAACCCAAGCAAGCACAAGAACATGCAAACTCCACACAGGAACGTCAAGCCTTGAACCCAGGAACTTCTTGCTGTTAGGCAGACGTGCTAAGCACTATGCCACCTTGTAGTTAAAAAAAAAAAAAAAAAAAAAACAGAGGTTGGTAAAAGTAAGATGTATCATTTATTAATGAATAAAAATTGCACTTGACAAATCACTGAGGCGTAAAGGGAATAAAACACTGCAAGGCATGTATGCTTTGGAGTATTAACACATGACACCAGCCCACTGCTGATTATTTTACGTCCGTGTGTTTCCCTTTTCATTACTAGAATGATTTAACTAATCTGTTTACCTGTAATAATCCCAGGCAAGCATTCCTATGGGACCTGAATCATCAGGAAGGTTAGGAATATCTACCACCTCCAGCTTGTAACCCTGCCATGGATCAGGACACAGATAATTTCATTTCAACAATTATCTCTTAGTTTCTCATGCATCTCATTTGCAACTTATTTCCCCTCTGCAGTATTTCAGAGAATTCTTAAAAAATACAATAATTTACACATACCGTTTCATTCTCAAACCACAAGAAGTAGCAGAAGTAGAAGTCTCCATCTCGTAGGGTCACAGTGGTATAGCCTTTCTGCAAATAATGCCTTGTTGTTGCCACAAGACTCCACAGCTGTCAGGAAACAAAATATGTCAAGTTAATATTTAACCATTGACAGTGGGTGTAACAAAGGCTAAGGTTTCAACAGTCCCATACATGCTTTACTCCCACCAGCCATAATATTAACACCACCTGACTGATCTGTGAATAGACAGCCTTTCAAAGTCACTCAGATTCTAACACTTGTTCATTTTACTTGATTCCATTCAGACTATTCAACATCCACCTTGCCTTCAGTGAATAATTGTTAATTATTCTCCAGAGAGCGGACCAATCAGATCACACCAATAATCAATGTGATTTTAATTACCGGTCAGTGGTCATAGTGTTTTTAATGTTATGGCTGATTGGTATATATTGGTCACTTCACACAAAGTGGGACAACTGTGTTACATGTGTACTCAAAAATTAAACTGGCCATTTCCAACAAGCCATAAATGATCATTTACAAGAACCCCTTCCATGAGAAAGAAAAGATAAATTAAGGACCTATTTGGTGGCAAGATAGTTTGGGTGTTACGAGGACACCATCTTCACAAGGTGGTATTTTTCTGAAACTCCCATCCTAACTTCATATTAATGAAAAATTATCATTTCATTCATGTCCAATGGTCAATCATTGATGTTGTCCAAGTATTTTATTATTTTATGTATGGACATAACCTTGGAAACGAAGTCCAACTGTGTCCGCGGTGGCACCGATTTTGATTTCAGCACCTGTTTCACCTAAGAACATGACTTCAAGTTTGGTCCAAATTATTACATTGCAAAGCATATTTTTGAAAGATTATAATTTTACAGATGTTCTAAATTACGTTCTGTATGTGCCGAATGATGTCACATGTACTTAACTTTTCACGAACATGAACAATGCAGAATGATACAAATACAAGGAACACAACATGTGACCTGCACGGCACCACCGCTCCCTGGAAGTATACAAGCAATGTTTATTTTAAAACCGTAAATGGGATCTGATTTTTTTCCTGCATTATTTAATGCTATATGTGGACAAAACATGATGTTAGACCAAAATCCTTTCTCTGAAGAAAATCTAACGACGCAGGACTTTCGTGAAGGCCAGATTTGATGTGGACATGATTTTTTCAGCAACGTTTCTGCTGACAGTGTAACTTGTGTCCTATGTACTGTACCAGTCAAAAGTTTAAACACACCTACTTTAGTTAGAATGACTAGGTGTGTCCAGACTTTTGACTGCTACTGTATGTTATAGCAGCTGTTATAAACTATTGTTCCCTCTCCAGGCTGTGTTTTTTCCTACTCCTGAAGTTATGCTGCAATGCACTGTACCCACAACTCTGAAAAATGTTCTGCAGTCAAAGTTATGATGAGAGTGCGATGGGACGGTTTATAGATAATAACATAATATACATTTATAAATAACACTTTTTCAGTATATATATATGTTCATAAAATGAAAAATAACTAAAATTATAGTGAACTTTTGGTGTTCAGTGAGTTCTGGTACAACTCCTACCCTTGCTTTTATGAACATAAGTACCAGGGAAAAGTTCAGACACACAAGAAACCCTGTCCAAACTTTTGACTGGTGTGTATACCTTGAATTGACTATTGAAGGGCAGCATTTAAAAATGGAATGTTGTTCTATGGGTTTGGTTAGTTTTTGAAAATTGAATTGTGCTACATGCAATTGTCCCATTTAGTGTGGAGTGATCCATATCTCTATTTCTGTCTTTTTCTATCTATCCATCCATTACACAACAGCATACATGTGCAGTGCATGGTAGGATTCACACCTACCTTGTTTTTAATAAAGTGTGCTATTGGACCTTTTCCCAGCTCTGAAGCAGAGCCTTCAGTCACATTGAAAGATGGCGCTATCATTTGTCCTGCAGTACGATCCACATAAATGAAATGCACAAGACCAGGGAATTCCTCCAGGTAAGTGAGAACATGGTTAAAGTAAATAAGTCCAAATACAAGAAATACGGCTTCAATAAAAGTTTACAAATGCATAATTTTTGCATACTTGTTCTCAGAGCAATCCATATTTACTCATTTACCCCATAAGATACTTTTCATGGCTAATTTTTACACAAGGGGACGGAAAACAGATTTAACCTCATGAGACCTCACTGTCCTCATATCTATATATCCACCCACCCACCCATCCATCTATCAACAGTCACATATCAAAAGCAAATAGACACCATAACCTCTGTAAGATTTATACATGGATATACATAGTAGCCAAGTTGATGGAAATACCTCACTTGGAGTTTCCCTGCAACATCAGTTGCTTTACAACAGAAATTATTTTCAACAGTTTGCTTGACAGTCCGAAGACACCTGTCAGAGAGCCCAGTTCGACCTGAACACAATGGTGTTGATTTTTTACCCTTTTCCTGATTAATTATACAGTTACTCTTGACTATGGCAAGACGATTCCCAAGATTTTGTGCACTCTGATGCTGGCTAAGTCAACCAAGAGTAATTTAGAGTAGTCATTTGACCTAATGTGCACGTCTTTGGACTGTGGGAGAAAACAGGACCAAGAAAGGGAAGAACATGCAAACTCCCTACTAAAAATGCCCTTGCCAACCATGGGGATCAAACCCAGGACCTTCTTGCTATTTTCTCTCAACAATATTTTGTTTATATCCTTGCAAGTTGCCCATATAAGGACCACTGGGAATTACTCTTGGCCAACCTTCATCCTGTTTAAAATCACTGATTAAACTGAACAGTTATCAGATGCTAATAAACAAACAAATGACTGTAGAAGAGCACACAAGACACAAGGGACTGTTTTTACAATTTTTGAATCTTGTAAAATGTGGTATGTTGGACTGTTTTTAATCATACAATGAGTGCAGAACATTCTAAATTAGCATTATGGGGTCATCATTATTTTTGGCGATCCATTTGCTTACCACATCCTAATGGCAGCATTGCCAATAATTCTTAAAAAAACAAACAAACAAACTGAGTTAGATTTCAGTGAATTTTCTTTTCTGCTAGGTAAATTTAATTTGTCAACTTGGCAATTTTCACATCGTCAAACATATTGATATGGGACCGAGCATTAAAAAAAAAAAAACCAGGAAAGACCTCAGACCCACAAATACACAAATTTATCCGAGAAAGAGACTCACAAAAGGCAACAGAGTGCGAATGAGAGCAAGGATATGACACCATGGTTATATTTCTCTTACTCTTCACCAACAGAAAGTCCTTCCAATCCATGAGCTTTTCTCTGAAACCGAGAGAAGAGAACACTGAAACAGGGCTCTGTGTGAAATCATGCACTTTAATTTGACCTGAAATTCCAGATATGAGAATCAGCCCGAGACATACCGCACCATGTTCAGTGCCCGGTCCTGAAGCGTAGTGGCGAGACGCTGATTGCCACTCATACACACAGCTGCAAAACACTGCTGGTACACGCCGCACAGCTGAGTCTTAATGCTACGACATAAAGGCACCAACCTACACAAACGTAAGCCACAAAACACTGGGATTAAATCAGGCACTGTTCTAGTTTAAATAGGGTCAGTTGCCAAACATAGGGATCAAAGGAGCGAGAAACTGAGGGCGACCAAATTCCAGCAATATAAAGGCTTACATGGATCATCCCACTGCCTTGATCATTAAAGATTAGCTCATTGCTCTAAATATAACATGAGGAGAACAAGAACATCAACATGAAGTGGCTATGCCGTGTCTCATTTTTGTTTCATAAATTTGATTCAGGTATTACTTGTGACTAAAACTCTGAACATCTATTTTAAATTTGGTGCAGTATAATATATGTACAACACTTTTTTGGTTGTCTTTTTGAACAAACCATATTATCAGTTGGCTAATCAGACCAGAGAGGATAAATAAAATAACCAAACATCTGTAGTCCTGTAGTAGTCTTTAGTCTGATGAACTGCCTTCAGCGGTATAAAAGTATACCATTTTTTTTGCCCAAATACTCTGTTTGGATCACTGACGCTAGACTCAAAGTGGACTCTGTCTTACCAGTTGACATCCCTAGTTTAGATTTGATAAAAATAGACTCTCACGCTTTTGTGATACCCGGTCCTGACCGAGTGAAAGCCTTGTTCTTGAACTCTGACCAGGTGTTTTGAAGTTGTGAAGTCTAAATATGGGAACACATTTAAACACATTCAAAACACAATTAGACATTAAACACCACTTAACTATGAGATGTTAAAATATACAATATTAATTATATAAAATCTATTCTGCTGAATTCTAACCAGAATGTCCATGCTGGAGAGCATTCTGATGAACTTGTCCACTCTGGTGCGGAGTTCCTGGATTGGTGACTGACTGCGCAAAGCTGCAGTCCCCTCTAACCCTTCAGTCAGCCTCTTTTCCAATTTAACAAAGGCTTCCAGTAACACATAGACAGACATGGCCACCTGGCTGTTTGGAATCTACTGAAGCAAACAGAAACAGCCACAGTCTCTGATCAAATCCTCAGAAAATCCAAACATTAAAAATAAACTGAACATCTCAAGTCTGTGTGTTGAAAGAAATCCTCCAGATCCAAACAAAATAGGGTTCCATTGCACACTGGAAAGCAGTTGTTATACTGGAACCAGACATCTCAGTATATACAGTTGTCATGCAATATTTCTCAATATTTGTTAAATCAGGCAAACACTGAAGTGTTAATGTACTGTAAAGCAGCATTCAGGAAGTGGTGCCACCTAGTGGCTGTCAGTATTAATACACTTGAATAAACTCTTTACTCTGCTGCAAATCACTTTAGTAAAACTGCAATTTAGACTTGAATATGAAAATACTTTACTACAGCAAAACTACACTGCAGCAAAATGTCTACAGCTGCATATTAGCTCCAAATGTTTTTTATTTTATTTTATTTTATTTTTTAATCTATATGGTTCAATCTTTTGAATGTCCTGAATGTTTTGGAAAGGCTTCCCCCTAGATTTCAAATGTGGCTATGGGGATTTGACCATTCAGCCACAAAGGCATTAGTAAGGTCTGATGTCAGGTGAGAAAACCTGGCGTGCAGTTAGCGCTCCAGTTCAAGCCAAAGGTTTTCAGTGGCTTTGTGGTCAGGGATCTGTGCAGACCACTTAAGTTACTCTACACCAGAGATCATTAAACCTATTCCTGGAGAGCTTCCTCCCTGAAGACTTTGGATTCCACCCTAATCTTGCTGACCTGACCATTCGATTATTGCTTTAAGTACTTTATCAGTTAAATTGGGTGTGTTAATTTTGGTTGGAGATAAAAGCCCCTTCAGTCCAGTTAAGGGGAATTGTAATGCTACAGCATACAAATACATCCTATACAATTGTGTACTTCCAATTTTTTGGTCACTGGGAGTTAATTTGTTTAGTTGCTTGGTGCTGGTCACCTATTAGTTGTGTATATATGGCAATGGCTGCCTTAATTTTAAACATGATTATACTGTCTAATTATTTATGCTCAGTTTTTTTTTTTTACGTTTCACCAGTTGCTTTAATGTTTAATACATGGTACTAGACACCTATTTATTCAACTAGAGAAATTGACTTAGTAATTTTGAAGACCACCCAGATGAGCAAAGACATTGTGCTTTTTGAGGCAAGAAACTGAGCCTAGCGGTTAGCGCTGATTTTTACTGAATTCTTTATTCTATTCATTGAAAGTGTTACTGCGTTGGTTATTTAGGTTAAACAAGTTTACTTGTGTCTTTTGACAGCTGTAACAAAATTCTGACGGTTGACTATTGCGCATGCACAGCAAAAGCTGTGGGCGGATTCTTTCTCTGTCTGTACTCTGCTATATACAAATACATAGCTGGATACTATCACCAAAATAACACTATTCATTTCGGAAGCGCTAAACTCAAACTAAACTCGAGCTGTCTCTTGTGTATATTAAGACATTCGGAAAGCTTTCTGCTGATAAGTATAACATTTTTTGAGCTATCCTGCTGAAACTGTCAGATTTAAAGTGGACAGTGTAGAGAAGGTCAGTAATACCAAGGAAGATCGCACATTCTAACAGAAGAGTGGTCTTAATTATATTTATTAACAGTGGTTGCCGTGTTATTTATTACATCATATATTCCTCTATTTATGTATTTCTATGTTTGGCACTGGATACATAATTCATGTTTAAGTTGTATTTTTATTTGGCACAATATAACACTAATTGTGCTAAAGGTAACTTTTAACTAACTAAAATCAACCAACCTTCCTAACTGTTGTGTGTTATGTTTCAGAGGTTAGGAAAATGTTACCGTAAACCAAAATAGTGTTTAGATTACAAATCCAACATCACCTTGGTCAGAAGTACTAGAGTAATGCCAGGCCACAGAGGTAAACAGTACATGGAATGGGGCATCATGGGGAAGAAACCTTCCTTAAATGTTGCTTCCAGAAATACTCTGGTTGGAGTCATGGGGTCATGGACTGGTAGCCGAAGTGTCTGCAGACTGTCTTCAGCCATCTGAAATGACACAAGCCACAGCACAGAGCGAAACATTAACAATGCAGAAATGGTAGAAATATTCAAGCATGTACTGTATTAAAATTCTACTGTACTAGAGGCATCACTGAAGAACAGAACAGTCAACATACCTGGATATCAGGATCCACAAACTGAAAGACAGGAGGACTGTCACTAGTCAGGTGACCTGTGAGGATTGATGCTTTACTTTATGAAACAGTGATAAAAGGTTTGGCATAAGCCTGATGACTTTCATGACTTGACACCATTTTCATAATATAATACCTTTGGTCAGAAAGTGAAGACGAGCATAATTTCAAGTAAAGGTAATTGACATATCAGAATCAGAATACTTTATTGATCCCGGAGGAAACTGTGTAAATTAGTGATTACAATATTGTTAGTATACAGCATGGGAGTTGTGCAATCTGATTGGTTTTATATTCATAGATAATAGAGATTCGTATATAATACACGTCACCCTTGATTTACGGTACCCCTATTTCCAGGATTTCCTGTACAAAATCCGGCACCAGACATTATTCTGTATTGCCATAAAAATGCCTGGACAAGTCCGGGAATTGATGATGAAAGTCCGGGTCGGTCAAGAAGCAGCAGAGGGGCACGAAATAATGTCCGATGAACAGACAGTGGCATCAGTGACGGGAGAGCTAAGTGAAAGTGAGGACAGTGGCAACGAGCCGGAACCCACATTTAAAATGAATGTGATAAAATAAAGTGCTGATTCGCTCCTTAAGTTTGTGGAAAAACAATATTGTGTATTGAGTGTCGGAGAAGTGTTGAAAAAGTCTGGGACTGCTGCTGAATAATGGTGATTGCCGGACTGATTATGGTAAATGTCCGGGAAAGGGTAGGGACCCCAGGCATTATCGGTTGCCGGACTTTTGATGTTCCCGGACAGCCTATCCCCCCTAATAACCCGGGAAATCGAGGGTGAAGTGTACACGACTACAGTGCCACCTAAAGGGGTTTAGTATATACTACAGGAAACAAAAGGAAAACAAACTAAAACTTAATTAAGGTTTATTTTTTCCATTTCATAGTGTGAAGTGCAAACACCAGTTGGTCCAATTGACTGTGACAACTGTGAGTCAGATGATTTGATTTAAGCATTATACACTCAGAATAATGTATAATATATCCAAGGTAGCAAGCCAATCAGATTGCACTGTTCCTGTGTAGTATATTCTAATCACTGTTAATGAGACACATGAATAAGCTTTGGTCAATAAATAAATCAATTAATTTTCTGTGTTTTCAACAGTAGTTGAAAAGTAGAAACTCCACTGAATAGTATGACATAATAATATGACATTACAAATATGTTATAAGTCATTACAACTAACTGAGAAAAACTTTCAACTGAAAATAAAAATGATAAAATACGATGCAGGCGGCACGGTGGAGCACTGGTTAGCACGTCCGCCTCACAGGAAGAAGGTTCTGGGTGCGATTCATGGGCTCGGGCATTTCTGTGTGGAGTTTGCATGTACCTCCTGTACTTGCGTGGGTTCTCCGGCTACTCCGGTTTCCTCCCACAGACCAAAAACATGCACAGTAGGCTTAATTGGCTGTTCCAAATTGTCCCTAGGTGTGAGAGTGAGTGCGAATGGTAGTATGTGTGTTGACCCTGCAATGATCGGGCGAGCTGTTCAAGGTGTACCCTGCCTTCGCCCAGAGTCGGCTGAGATAGGCTCCAGCCTCCCTGTGACCCTAATTAGGATTAAGCAACTTAGAAAATGAATGAAATGACACATTTATTCTATTCTTTCAAAAGTACCAACCACATTTAAATGAAAGTATATAACTGAGAGATCTATTTGAAAAGAGTTTTTGGCTTTCTTGAATATATTAAAGGTAAACTCATTCACATTTTAAAGGCAGAGTATGTCTGAAATACTAAATTGTAACTCACCTGAGTCTCGCTCACTAGGAGAAGGCTCTGGAGTATAAAAAACATCAGGTGCTGAAAGACTGTTCAGATCCTAAAAACACACCATAAGGTACAAATGATATACATTAAAGTATTTTATACCACAGCATCACTTACTCTGATTGGTCTGAAGGTACGGTTTAATTTTCTTTACCATCATGACAGTAGTGACAGCTATGATACAAATCATCTGTTTAGATTACTTTGTATATAAAGCATTGCTAGTATTGCTTAATTAATTTGGATGCCCCATTGTTTTATTTACTTGTCAAAATGCTATACGTAACAATTGTCACTGAAGGCAACATTCTGTCTCGGGAACTATTTGTTGATATCAACTGATCAGTTGATATTTTGAGCAAACAATTATCATTTTTTATATTAAAGATGGCGAAACCAAACAGACTGCATTCCTATGTAGCATATAAACCCACTTCCAAAAAAGTTGGGATGCTGTGTAAAATATAGATAAAAACAGAAGGCAATGATATGCAAATCCCATAAACCCGTATTTCATTTACAGTAGAACACAGAAAACATATCAAATGTAGAAAGTGAGACATTTTACTATTTAATGAAAAATATTAGCTCATTTTTAATTTGACGGTTGCCACTCATCTCAAAACATTGGGACAGGGCAACAAAAGGCTATAAAAGTAAGTGGTACTAAAAAGAAACAGCTGGAGGAATATGCTGCAACGAATCCAGTTCATTGTCAACAAGTCAGTATCAAGACTGAGTATAAAAAAGATCACCTGGGCAGAGATTTTCCCCCATCTGCAAAAACTACATCTACAAATTGAGAAACAAATTCAGAATAACGTTCCTCAACATAAATTGGAAATTAATATTTCATCATCCAAAATACATAACATCAAAAGATTCTTAGAATCTGGTGAAACCTCACAAGGGAAAAGGCCAAAAATCAATACTGGATGGCAATTATCTTTAGGCCTTCGGGTGGCACTGCTTTTTAAAAACAGGCATGATTCTGTCATGGAAATCACTGCATAGGCTCAGGTACACTTCCAGAAATCACAGTCTGTAAACACAGTTCACCATGCTTTCCACAAATGCCGATTTAAGCTTTATCATGCAAAGAAGAAGCCATACATGAACATGTTCCAGAAATGCCATGTTCTTCTCTTGGCCAAAGCTCCTATAAAATGGACCTAGACAGAGCAGAAAATTCTTCTGTGGTCAGACGAATTGAAATTTGGACACCACGTATCCCGGACTAAAGAGGATCAGGGCCAGATTGCCTGTCATCAGTAAACAGTTCAAAAGCCTCCATTCACATACAGTACAATATACTATGGATGGGTATGAACAGGTAGATAACCCACCTCAGAAGGAGTTTCATCAGGCTCAGTGTCGCTGGGGTAAAGATCCTGAACAATAATGATCAGTGACAGCAGGTCAGACGAGCTGAGAGTGCTTGCGTTACGACTGCACAAGAAAAACACACCACAAAGCCATGTCAACACTCATTTCAGTGCAGCATTTCACAAATTACCCTCCGAGTTGGGCACAGAAAGAGAACCGGCAGGTTATTTCATAATCCTCCTGTTCCATTCCCTTCACAGTGTTTCTATTTTATATTTCTACTTTGTATTCTATTTTAACACAGTTCAAATATAACATTTATTTATAACACAAACGTAAACAATGAAAAAATCTATTTATCTGTGGAACTAGGCTGGTGCGAGATGCAATTTTATTTTCAGATTTACAAGTCACTTTTCATATTATTTTTCTTTTACTGCATTGTGTTAATCTCAGACAAAAATTAGTCTCAGAACAACCTCTCAAATAAACACGATTAAAATGGTCTACGTTTGAAGAATTAGAAATATTTTCCATATAAATATTTAATTGGTTTTACTTCAAATGGGTCGTTCAGAGGGAAAACATAAGTGTTACTTTACTCAGGTTTGTGTGAGCACATGCAGTACCTTGAGTAGAAAGCTAATAACTTGGTGTGCACCAGGATGAAGGCATGAAGCACCTCCTCTCCTGCTCTCTCGCCACTGCTGTTCATTTGATGCACCAGTTTCCGCTCCAAAAACTCAATGCACTGCTCACACAACTTTGGATGAATAATCCTTTCAACTGCCTAAAGAAAACCAAAAGCAAAACACGATTAATGTATGCAAACTAAACCTTTTCTCTGTAATTGTTTTATTTTTGAATTTAGGTTTTTCTAATATATGCAACTGGGTATGTTAAATAATTTAGAACATGATACTTTGGTGGCGGCAAACCACCTAATTTTTAGGTCAACAAAAGTGTTGGAACAGACAGTCTTAATGTAAATAACCCAATATTTGGTTTCGTATATCTTGCTTGCAAAACTAATTGGCTGTCTGGTGATTGACCTGACCTGTCTAAAACCTTTCACTTCTTTTGCCTTGATGAAATCCCTTGTTGCTACCTCCACCACTTGGCAGGGCAGGTTACATCTTCACTAGCATCTGTTTTAGTTTGTTTCTTTGTCTGTTAGCAGGATTACACAAAAACTACTCAACTGATTTTCACCAAACTTGGTGGAAGGATGAAGTACGAGCCTGACAAGGTCCAGTAACATTTTGGAGGTGATCAGTACATGTGAAAATGTTGGGGAAAAAAGTCCCCATCAAAAATCGTAATTTTTAACTAACAAGGCCCAAAATGTCCATCTGATGCCCACTAGGGGAAACCTTTCATTATAACTATGCCAAGTTATAATAATCCATTTGTACCTCACGGATAAGTGCCCTTAATTTTGTTAATATATTCTCGGACATAATTTTGAAGTTCCTCCCAATTAGCCAGTATTTCTCTACAAGGTGGCATCTAGAATGTTTCTGTGGAACTCTGAATTAATTTGTCTGCCACAATCATGAGTTACATTATTAACAGAGATCAGTAGGCCTGTTCCAGAAACAGTCACGTAAGCCCAAGCCATGGGACGAACTCCACTGTTCTTGACCAGTGGGTTGGTATGGTTTGGTTTAAAAGGATTCATTCTTTCTCCACATTCTTTATTCATTCTGCACATTTTGGACTTTCCCCTTACTTTAGAAATCTTGGTTCCAGAATTTTTGTGTCTCACCTCTGTATTTGTTTGCAAATTCCAGTCTGACTTCCCAATCTTCACTGCTGATTTTTCATCTTGTAGTATGGCCTCAATATTTCTGCTTTCCACGTTTCTTCAAACAGTGGATTGTGATACCTTCATCCCTGCTCTCTGGAGGTTGTTCCTGATGGCCCTCAGTGCTGTTTTTGCCTTTTCTTTGCAGCTTTTATAATGTTTGTCATCAAATGATGTTTCCTTGGCTGACCTGTACAATGTCTAACTGCCGGTACACCAGTGTTTCTTCTTTTTTTCAGGAAATTCAAAACTGTTGTTTTGGCTTTGCCCAATGCCTGTGTATTGCCACTGATCAAACATCAAATCTTTTTCAAAGCTTCAAAATGGCTTGCTTTTTCCCCCCATAGAAAGCGCTCTGATCTTCCTGATCCTTCTTAACAACAAATGCATTCTACATAAGAAAACCCACAGCACAAAATAAAAGAGGACATTCAAAAAGTCTAACAGGGCACACCTAGGCAAAGAGGAAAACCGATGGACACGTCCCCATATTTTTAATCACATGACATTAAAGAGTTTTGTATGAAGACATTCATCTTCTGATATCAAATTAAAATTTATTGAGGCTACAGGAAAAGAAAATCTTACACTGCCATTTCAATACTTTTGGAAGGGACTGTATGTATTTTAAAAGCTACCTCTACTAAAAAACTTTGGTCCTGCTTTTGTAAGCGGCTGTACGTTTCAAGGAGCCTCTGCAGCTTCTTCCATACACGATTTCTCTGCTCTGTGTCTGGAGGCCGCAATCTGATAAAAAAAGAAAATAAAAAGTAGAATGATAAATATGATAATGCGATAATTGAGGCCATGTGTTTCACCGGAACACATTGGGCAGGGTTGGTGTCTCTTGTGGACACAGTGAGACATTACATTCTAGAGAATCTAAGTATAAATGCTGGCAGAAATGAGCGTGACTATAAATCCAAAATGGCTTTTGCAGCTAATGTTTTGCCAACTCTGCTTTCCTGTCGTCGGTTGGTTTAGGAACAAAAAAAAATGTTTTCCGTGATTTCTGCAGCTCACCTCTGGCCAATAATGTGTTTTTCTACACGGGTCAGTGATGCAGCCCAGCCAACCCAACGAGTTTGCATCAATACCAGGCTGCAACAGCCAATCAGAAAGGCAACATGTCTCTGAGCATGCCTAGAGTCATAACACTCACACGCACTTTGAAAACGGGCATGGACTGATCTTGCTGGAAGGAGCCGCTGATATATATGATCATTTTAAATAGCTAGTAACACTAATTCACCACCGGTACCATTTAATAACTCCATATTCTGTTTTTAATATTTTAGTATTTCAATTTGATGAATCATTATTTTGAGTTATCTTATGGTTGCATTAATTATTTTCAATTAATTAGGATTACTGTAGAAGTTTACACGTCTGCCTCACAGTAAAAAGGTCCTGGGTTTGAGTCCAGGGCTCGGACGTTTCTGTGTGGAGCTTGCATGTTCTCACAGTGTATATGAGAGATTAATCTCGGTACTCAGATTTCCTCCCACAGTCCATAGACATGTACATCAGTCTAACTGGCTGCTCCAGATTGTCCGTAGGTGTGAGTGTGAATGGTTATGTGTGTGTTGGAACTGCGATGGACTGGTGAGTTCGGAGTGTAATCCACCTTTGCCCAGAATTGACAGAGACAGGCTCCAGCCTCACCTCGACTCGAGTAGTATTAAGTGATTTGGCAAATAAATGAACGAATGCATGCATGAGCGAAGAATCCCACATTGTCAATAAGTTTACTTCACTGAATATTCATTCATTCATTCATTCATTTTCTGAACCGCTTATTCCTAATTAGGGTCGCGGGGAGGCTGGCGCCCATCT
>JBCNYH010000027.1:33396169-33407215 GCA_039654325.1 Tandanus tandanus | reverse complement strand
CATGTTAAGTACTCAGACAAAACGCATATGCCTCTGCCAACAGCAGCACCTTATTACACAATGCTCGTACATCTGGAGGAATGAAACTTTTGTTTCACAAGACTGACATAGGGTCAAATATGTATTTGACTTATTCAGTGAGCTTAATAGAACACTGAGCAGCAAAACCACCAGACCTCACCCTGGCTAAAATCGATAAGAACACCAGAACTAGTACTGGTATTTAGACAAGAGGAGGTGTAACGAATGCTATTATCCAGTGTGCAGTAATAGGCTATTTACAGATGGGAAATAATTTTAAATCACAGATTGAAATGATCAGGAAGTTGGAATTGTTTTAATCCAGCATGTTGCCTGTGGGCCTGAAATCTCTGAAATACACTGCAGGTTGTGTGGTGATGCAGTGTGACACAGCATGTTTCAGAAGCTATGCCAAAGAGCATTTGTTGATCTTCACAATCAGACTCTCTTGAGGATTTATACTCTCGAGTTGAAAGAAGAAAGGATAGGTATGTAAGCACACCGTATACTGCGCATCACTTAGGCTCTAGACAGAGGGTTGTTTTTGCATTTTCTTAAGATATGATATAAATTTAATTTAAGTGTCCTAATGGTTCCATATGGTTGGGCTAGAGGAGCTTCTGGCTACAGATGTAAGCATGTGAGTGAGAGAGTCTGTCCTGACAAGACAAAACTCTGCAGGGCAGTAGGCAAAATGGAGCCAAAGGTCTGCTCTTTCTGCATTTTTGATCACACACCACAACCACAAGAGAGCAATGTATATAGGCATTTCTATCTTTGCCTAACTTGGAGATGGAGAGATTATTAAACAGGAAATGAATAACTTAATGTAACATAAGCAACACATCACCAGCAGAGCATGTATTCCCAGAAGTAGATCAGGCATTTCTGTGTGAAGTTTGCATTTTCTCCCTGTGTTTGTGTCAGTTTCCACTGGGTACTCTGGGTTCTCCCCACAGTCCAAAGACATGTAAGGTAGGTAAGTCTGTTAGACATTTTACACCTGAGCCTAGTGGCTCATCAGGGTTATCCTGCTTTTTGTAGCATGAAGTGACTAGGAGTTCAACTCCTCCTGGATGGGACGCTAGTCCATCACAGGTTACCTTCCCAGTATTTTTACTGGTACCCATTTATACTGCTGAGTGGACAGAGGCACACTAGTGGTTAAGACCTTGCACAGGGGTCTTAGCGTGTTGGGGATCTAACGGGGATTCAAACCCACAACCTCTCGATCATGAACCCACACATATGGTTACTCTTTGTAACCATATAAAAGTTACTATTTGGGATCTTTTTTATAAACACCACCCTAATGGCTGCATGCTCTCCATATGAAGTCCGAAGAGGTATTAATGTAATGAAGGGGACCATCATTAAACTGACAAATAAAGATCTCTTAGAAAGTTAGCAGGAATGTTAAGATTAGCCAAATCAACAACTCGGTACATTCTTAAAGGCAAGGAATGCACTGGCGAGCTCAGCAGCACCAAAAGACCTGAAAGACCATGAAGGCCAACTAAAGCAGATGATCATAGAGTTTGTATTTTGGTAAATGGTAAAAACTCATTCACAACATTGAGCCAAGCCAAGAACTCCTTTAAGGTAGGCCTATCACTGTCAAAGTCAACAATCATGAGATGCCTTCATGAATGTAAATACAGAGATTATTTCCCACAAGATACAAACCACTGGTAATGCTCAAGTACAGATAGGTCAGATTAGATATAAATAAATAGAAAGCCTGCCAATTTTAAATTGCATTTAAAAATTGCAAAATTGATAGTGCTTCACTGATGGATAATGGCACAAAACATACAGTGATAGCAAGCCTTCTTTAAGCAAAGTGGCTAAGTTGAGCATGGTTTTAATTACTAACAAAAAACAAAACAAAAAACAAAACAAAAAAAACCCCACAAGGTACAAAGATCCACAAACAAGATAAAAAAAGATAAATAAAAAAAAAGCTGAAAGTCTTAAATCACATCGTAACTGCTTTATTTCAAATACATTCTACTGGTGTATAATTATGAACACTGTGTTGTGTTATATACTAATGAATCTCGTGTTAATTATATCATTGCTACATTAGTCCTTTGTAGGATTATTATTATTATTATTATTATTATTATTATTATTATTATTATTATTATTACTATTATTATTATTATTAGTAGTAGTAGTAGTAGTAGTAGTAGTAGTAGTAGTAGTAGTAGTAGTTATGTTAGAAGTAGTCATATTAAACAGATTTGGCCCACAAAGGGTAAGAGACCCTATTTACAAACAAGAATTTACAGTAAGAAAATCAAAAGGCCTTTTTTTTTTTTAAACGAAATGGAAGATAGCAACTCTATTAAGTAAATATATCAAATAAAAAAAACAACCCCCATACATAATTAAATAAAAAAAGATATATAAATAAGTAAATATGAAGAAAATTAAAGATAATTTAAATAAATAAATGAATGAATGAATGAATGAATGAATGAATGAATGAATGAGGCAGGTTGCGACCTCTCTAAACATATCAACACATTTACTGCTGATACTCTGTCTACATATATAGGCAACAATAACAAATGATAATGCTAAATACCTGTACTTATATTTATATTCATGTACAGCATATTTATAATTAAAGTTATTTTACCTGCAATGGTGGGCACAATACCACTGAGATTTGGCTTCAACTGTTTGCTTTGTCTGCACAGTATGCTCACATCACAGTACACTGCATATCTAATTCATAATACAGCACATTAATAGCTCGAGAGAAGCAGTGGACTTATTTTTGGGAAATAATCAGTTTAGACATTTTGGTGAAATATATTTAATATATAAATAAGGGTGTCCATTTAATGTCCAATCAGTTATTTGTTACACTGAGTAGAAGAAGAGTTGCAAAGATACAGATATCTGATGAAAACATGATGTTTAGAAAGTATATAATGATGCTATTATTACACAATATTAATATACTGCCAAAAAGTGAGATGATAAAAATTATAAAAATTAATAATATAACATACCTAACAAACAACTAGCATATTTCTTTTTCTTTTTCGGAGTATATCATTGCCAGGGGTGTCACTCCATACTGCATATATTCATCCCTCTCAATCATTTTACCTTAGTATCAGTACAGAAAACCCTTAACTACAGTAACTTGGTGAATATTGCATGTCAGTAGCTACATTACAGCCTTACTTTCCTAACATATTAAATTATAATACCTTACTTCATAACATTCTCTTTATAATCTCAAATATTCTTATTTATCCAAAAGTACACCTGCTGCAGACAATAATTTGAAGAAATGTAGCATACTCGATTGAAATGTTGATCATTCATCATATTTGTGAGGAACATTTTCCACAGAGTACATTACATAAATCAGCAGCACTGTTACCCAAAAGAGAACATCTGTGAAGTCTGAATGACTAAATATCTGAGAGTGGTCAAGTGTAATCCCACAAAATGAACATTTGGCTGCATGCTTTACAGAGGATTTTAGCACTGGAATGCGTCGTGAGTGAGTTTATAGCCTCCCTGTATATGTTACTCACTCAATTTGCACTGGGAGGTACTGATTCAGCCCATATGGAGTATGGAGGATTGCAAGGAAGATAAATACCTCATATATTTTAATCTTACTGAGTACAGAAGAAAATGTGTTACAGTACAACTGGATTAATTAGCATCGTGACTACAGGTTTCAAACTGTCACTTTGCATCCTGGTATAAACATTTCATGGCATTTACTCTGAAAGATTTGTAAGAATGAAGGCACTGACATAGGATTAATAATGGGACACTGTATATGAGACTGAGGACTTTGTGAGAACTGAAAAGAAATTGCAATTCAGCTCTAAAAACAGAATAAATCACCTCAACTTTCTTCATATTTTCTTGACAAATATTATGGTAAATTGAGTAAAGCTATTCAAAATGGCAACTAATGTTTCAATAGAAGTAATTATTGTTATGTTTTCATAAGGAACTGCATGATGGATTACAACATTAGATATAATTAGTAGTGGGCTTTTGCAATTCTGCAGAATTTCCCGTTTCATTTATCTTTGTGTTTTAACTGTGGAAAAGGCATATGCCATAAATGCAACCAAAATGTCAGGTTATGGTTATTTCCTCAACATCCGGTATGGCTGCATTCTTCACTGTAGACTATTTAGTTTAAACTGAAATCCCTTACAGAAATGCCAGTAATTATTACTGGGAAATAGATTTCTATGCTACAGGATATGAATAACTTCTATCCCAAAAACAGGTCTTACGCTTTGTAGTGACATCCTGGATCCCTGCATCCAACATGATAGTGAAAAAATCAAACCATTTAATGACTCAATGAACCATTACCGGGGACTGTACTATGGGAAGTCACTTATCACTGCATCGCCAGTTTGTTTTCAGTTTCAATAAGCCAAGACAAAGTTATTACACTAATCCAATTTTATGCTCAATTTTGATGGCAATGTTTTGTTCTTGGCTTCAAGGTAGTCCTAGAAATCACTTTCAGTATTTCCTGGACATTTACAGCATAGTAAGTGAAAGCATGTTTCAAACACAATTTATCATTTTTTTATTATTATTTTTTTGTTCTTTTCATTTTATTCCCCTTAAATCTACAGAAATTGATGTGGAATTTCCCTCTGTCAGGTCCACTGCCATTGATGATAAATGAGAGCAAGCATTTTCACTTCATTCAATTTCTGCAAGTTTTGGGTTATTATGTTCAGTATATTCTTAATATATTACATTATATAGAACAAAATATATAGGACACAACAAAATAGGTCATACAAACATAATCAAAGATAATGAAACATAATGCCTGATACAGTAAGAATAATCAGATAATCAGACATGACAAACAGGTTCACCAGTAAAATTTGTAGCTCAGTAATTTAGTTTTATAGCATTACTATAACCAGTAGAGTACAATACATAATGTTAATAAGACTATTAAACATATTATAAATAATGGTGTATAAACGTTCTCCAAATAACCAAAGTACATATAAAATCAATTGTAGACCATATGGAAATTAAATAAATAAATTAAACATCAGACAAGGATATGATTTTCCCCTTTCATTTAATTATTCAAGATTAGGCAAGTGCTCTTAATTAAATATTTGATATGATATCAAAGTAGGAAAATTCTTATAGTCCATATTTGGTAGACTATATCTGTGTTGTTGTAACCCAGGTCCATCTCTTGTTCTTTTCCCCTTGCTATTTAGCGTATTAGGGCAATGTTGGTAAAAGGAGATCAGCCATTCGTACAGCAGCCGAATGTTTTGTCAGAAAACAATTAGCTCAGCTCTGTGTTCCTAGGATCTTCTTACTGACCACAGACTAAGTGATATACAATATCACAACTAAGCTAAACTGTTTGGTGAATAAATAAGAGATCTTGTGATCTGCCTAGATCACCCCAGTCAGTGTTATTAATATGTGAATGAGCTCATAACTCAAGATTTTCTCACTACAAGCTAATAAACAGAAATTTTAATAAGTTTGGTGGTTACAAAGTCACCTTTTCATCCAGTTTCTTTTAACAACATCATAATTTAGTACCCTACATTCACATCAATCCACAAACTGCATAGTCTAATGCGTAAACAGGATTTTGTGAATGCACTTACTTTGAGTGAAGACCATCAGCTCCAAAGGGTTGTAACAGATATTGGTGAACTGTTTTATTCCGTAACGTCCCAACAAGCTTTATTTTCTTTCTCGACCGATGCAAGTTGATGATGTAGATTGTTATGGAGCCTCTGACATAATTGTGACTACAGGGGATAACAACACACAGTCGAATAAGTGATGAAAGAAACATGTATCTTTAAACAATTACTTCTTAATATAAAAAAAGCCCAAACAACCCCTCTAAACATTTACCTTATTTTAATTGGCTAACATAATTCTTACATAACTGTTTTTCTCATACAACCTACTGAGGTCATTTTTGTTAATACTTGCAGCATTTGACTGAACTTCCACTTTAACATGTACAAAGCTTTGCTGAGGTCATAAAGACAAAGCTTTTGGAAGAACTGCACAATACAGATAAAATCTGTTCTGCTTTATTCAAACCTTAAACCTGTCTTTATTTTCAGTATAAAACATCACAAAGTGTTTATACATAGGTACAAGAGACCCTTACAAGGGCAAGAAAAGATGATGCTGTGTTTTTTTTTTTATTTAATTTTTTTTTATTTTTATCATACATAGTTAAGTATGTAAACCCTATAAAATCAGACTTCAGGTTTAACAACTTTATCTGTTGTATAAAATAGTGTTCGTTGCAGTAACCGTTCAACATTCAACTTATTCAACAAAAACTGCACTTGGGTTACTGGGTTAAAAACTATTCAATGCTAAGCTTTTGGGATATATTAGCAAGGATAACTATCTGGAAAAAATGATAAAACAAACATAAGGTTAAATAAGGGCTCTAATGTAAAGGCAAGAACAACACTGCGGTAGTGAATAACATATGTTGCAAAGCAACAAGTGAACAGGTCAGAGCTTGGCTTTTGTCAGACAAGCCTGTTAGTAATCTCCCTGCGTGCAACCAGCCTGGCCTCCCATCCATGTGCGCCTTTACACCTTGGCATACAGTGAATAGAGCTGGTGGAACTAAAGTAAACTTGAAAAAGGCCAAGAAACAAAAGTAAAACAAGCCACATTTGATATGGAGGTGGTGTCTCAGTTATACTCGACTTTTGAAACTTTGGCAGAAATTTTCCAACCCACTGCATTAGACCAGGCAAACAGATTGAACAGTGATAAACACTTTCCAAGACTTTGAAACAATGTACTTTTCATGCACTTGCATAGAGGACGTAAACATTTAACATGTTGTTTAATTTCAGCAAACTGGTTCAAGGGAAATGTGGAGAGCACAAACCATATTGTGTGTGGTGCCAGCAAACTGGGAAAAAAGAACAGAGGAATGTTTTCATTAAGAATTCATATCTGTCTGCCTGTCTCTCTGTATTTCTGTCTTTACCTGAAAACCATTATGAAAGAAATGATGAAACATTTCTATCCTGAGGGCAACTCCCTCATTCACAGGGACTGGGGACTCAAAGAACGGTTTGATAAGTATACAAATAAATCATTTGCTCTGGGCTTTGGAATAAACAGATCTCAACTAAAATTAACATCTATAAAATAGATCTACATGTTACATAGCACTTCCTACTACCATGATCAAAACACTAAGTGATGGGAAATCTTTTGCAGCAAATCCCTTTAACACATTTCCAGAGACTTATAGAATATGGCTCTGCCAACATTTTCAGCACTTTCCATTTGTCACATGTACATGCATATAAACAACATGAACACATGACCTCAAAAACAAGGTCACACAAGTACATTGCAAGCCAATTGCAATAAAGCCAAATCTAGTCTAATGAGGGTACATAAATAACATTATTATTTGTATTGCTGTGAGTAGCCTGAGCCTTACACTGTATTACGCTGAAAGAGAGCAGTTATACCTCAGGAAGCAGGAAGCAGGAAGCCCTCAGGTTTCCTTGATACAATATTTCTTGGTATCTGATAAATAGAGACTTCCTCCAACAATTTCATTGACTTAAAATTGCATCTTCTTGCCTCCTATAATCTATCTAAACCCAACAATCGAAAGTACTTTTCTGTATTTCACTGTACACATTGATACTATGCTGACATTCGTCAAAAATCAACACTGGGATATTACAGAACCACAAAACACCACACTTTCCCTGGAGGAGGGTGGCTTCATTTGGAACTCAGCAACTTGCACTGTCAGGACCCTTGGACTCACCAAACACATTGCGTATGATTTATTGCAATGAATATTATATAATTATGAGAGAACAAGAAGCTTGGGCCAGGGGCCAGGAGGAGGCGAGTAACTGAGCTGAGACAGAAGAAGAACTGTGGTCAGTAAGCCTACACTGCTGCTGACAAGCTAGCAAACCCTATGTACATCATCCTGGAGTAAATGATAACCATCAAAGGGGATGGTGGCATTTTTTATCTGTTGATGAGACAGACCCTCCTATTGTCCTAATCCTGGGATGTTGGGATAAAGGTTTCTACTTGCTTTCAGCAACTCGGTGACAGTAAAAAAAGACCCCTGTATACTTGATAATTGATACATGTTAAATTTTATGGCCAGTCACTCTGAAAGAGAGGGTGTCTGGAGCCAGTAATTTATGAGCATTAAGTAGATATGAAGCACAGTGGTAACCTCCATAGGCTGGGTTCGTAAAATTTCGTTTCAGATTGTTCAAACACTAAAGTTTAAATGATGCGATAGTTAAGGATTGACTGCTCCATCTACTTTTTTGTTATAAATAGAGAACATAAAGTGTTAAAAATCCAAAATAATTGTAATAAATTCTGTAAATACTTTTAAGGGACATATTAATAAACCTACTTTGTAAAGCTTGTACAGTGTGCATAGATGCGTAACTTGTCTCGAATCACTTTCCCTGGACGTGGCTTTCTTTGAAGCCCAGCAACTTGCACTGCCAGTACCCTGGGACTCACCAAACGCTTAAAGAGCAGAGACAGCCAATAATCCTACAACAACAAAAAACACATATACCACATGTTATTTAAAAAAATTGACCTACTTACTTATTTTACAGGAACCAGCATGTCAACACACATTTTAGATTAATATATGCTGTTCTATTGGAGAGTAGTAAAGGTCAACTTTTAGGATTCGTATGCAGGATGATTCTGGTTTAAATACAAAGAGCAGGCACGACTGTGATTATTTGGGTGCAGGTGGCAAGCTATTCATCCCAGTGTATTACAAATGTGAAAGGAAATTAGTGTGGCAAGATTGACATATTTGCCGGAAATTAGAGATGAAAAGTGTGAAAAACAAATAGAGAGTCACAGCTGTAGTGTGCCTTTCTCATATTAGCCTCCTCTGCTGGAGGGACTGAAGGGAGATGTGTGCTCTTTTATCCTGTGGTTAAACAAGCCCACCCATGCCCCAGCCTTTTATTGAAAGAGACATTTTCTTGGACGGCCAATTGGAGAAATATCACTTCAGATATTGTTTGGAAGCTTTTCCTTTTATAAGCACGGAACAACAAAGAAGGGAAGTATTTCTCTTTTGAATACAACAAAATCCTTGACTGGATTCAATGCAGTATGATGAAAATTTGCTATTCATGTCATGTCATGTCAGTGAGGACAACTAAATGCACCTTTGTACTTACCTGTGAATATATGACCCTGTAAACAAAAGATCAAAGAATATGTTCTTCACAATTCAAATACTGTGCATTGTACTAGCTGTGAAAAGAACTTAGCACTTTGTTAGTGAGTGATGTTGTAATTCTTCTAATTAGGTCTATAATTTGACATTAACATTAAAATTAATGCAAAAAAAACAAATAAAAAAAATCCTCTCTAATCACTTTCACAAGAGTTTAATTAGAAGGAATTTCATGTGCCTCTTTTTAATATTATATCATATATCCAAACAAGATAGGCTGTCATAAAAGCATTTTGTATTTAATACTTGTACACACTGAGTACTGGCTATTAAATCAAATAATATATAAATAGGCTAAGAATAATGAAAAGTCAAGCATCACTGTCAGTAACTGACTACTGTCCTTAAAAAGTATCGTTACTTTTCAATTTTAACACCTAATTGAAAGGATTCAGGGCAGAATATGTGAATCAGGAAGTTCCCATCCAGTCCGTGCATATGGAATCATTTAAAGGCTCCTTTTTCAGGGAAACATTAACTTAATTTGCTCCGGCAGCAAGTACTGTATAGGATCTGCTATGGCTAGCCGGGCAAAAGTTAGTCTCATAGTAGAGCAGTGTCTCTGTGTTCCACATGAAGTATATTTCTCACAATAAGCAAATATATACAGTGATCACCCATAACATTAAAACCACTGAGGTAACATGAATAAGAGTGATTATCTCATTACAGTGGCATTTGATATGGGATGGGATGATGTGTTGGAAGCAACAAAAAAAAAAAAAAAAAAAGAGCAAGCATAAGGATTTGAGTAACTCTGACAGCAGCTAAACTATCATGACTAGACGACTAGGACAGAGCACCTCCAAAACCACAGGTCTTGAGGGGTGCCCCCAGTATGTAGCCAATGTACCAAAAGTGCTACAAGGAAGGACAAACAGTGAACCAAGAACAGATTCACAGGCACCTTCGGCTTACTGGTGTGCATGGGGAGTGGGTCTGATCCCACAAGAGCACAAAAGGTTAATGCTGGCTATGATAGAAAGGAGTCAGGACATACAGAGTGCAGTAGAGATTGCTAAATTTAAGGCTACATAGCTCCTGATCAGTCAGAGTGCACATATTTAACCCCTGTCTTCCACTGAACGTGCTTACAATGGGCACATGAGCATCAGAAGCAGACCATGTAGCAATGAAGGTGGACTGGACTAATGAATCCCATTTGCTTTTATAGCATATTGACAGCTGGGTGCATCTGTGTCACTTTCATGGGGAAGAGACTGCAACAAGAGCCAGTGGAAGTAGTGTGATATTCTGCTGGAAGACCTTATGTTCGAGTATGGAAGTGAATGTCACTTTGACAAATACTATTCACCTAAACATTTGCTGCAGACCCCTTTATGGCAAACAGTGTTCCCTAATAGCAGTAGCCTCTTTCAGCGGGATAATGCAAACTGGCCTCATCTGTGGGATGTGCTGGATAAACAAGTCCAAACCATGGAAGCCACACCTTGCAACTAGGTGGAATTAAAGGATGTTTAGTGCCAGATACCACAGCACACTCTGAGAGGTCTTGTGGAGTCCATGCTTTGATGGGCTAGCTTTGGTGACACAAGTAGGACCCATACAAAAATGTCTGGCAGTTTTAATATTATGGCAGATCAATGTCTGTATATATGTATACTTTAGTTTGCTGTGATGATTATACACTTAACAAAATGAAGATAAATCAGAAACCAAGTACTATTCAAGTATTTATTTCATGTAATATT